>JARKHS020010960.1:0-140168 GCA_030143305.2 Amblyomma americanum | reverse complement strand
TCAAACAGAACCCCAAAGCACATCCTCAAACGTTTGCCCATCTCTGTGGGAAAATTGAACAAGATGATCTCGCGGTTAGCCAACCCCATGCGGAGATCTAATCAAGAAGACGCGGTGAAACTAATAAGGGCCTTAGTTATCAGTAGAGCCAGCTACAGCTTACTTTATCAAGGCCTGACCAAGAAAGACGTAAATCAAGGGGAAATTATCTTACGCAAAGCGTACTAGACAGCTCTAGGTCTACAACCTAACAGCTACAAAAGTAGACCAAGGGGCCTGGGAATCTACAAAACTTTTATTGAATTCAAAGGTTCGCAAAGACAGCCAGACACTCCAAACTACTGCAGCATGCACTCTACAGGATAGATAAGCGGGCGAGTTGGTGATACATAATGCAAAAAAACAGCGCGAACAACGGGGACTAGACGAAGAATACACAGGAACAAGCGCAAAACGATTGGGCACTCGGACAGCGCGACCACCAAAGGCACCACAGACGTCTGTGATCATTTGGCCATCTCTTATATTTTATTGACAGGATTTGAATAAAATTTGATAAGTAGGTGGTCTGCCTAACCCCTCGTCATATTAATCCCAAACTCTATCAAGAAAGAGGGCAGTCGGAGCCAAATGAAAAGAAAAACAGCGTTGTCGATCCACACTAAACCTACATGGATGTAGCGAGGTGTCTCAACGATAGAACAAGTGTAGGCCCAGTCGTTGATGCTACCTGTAAAGAGCTAATCAACGACGCATTCAAGAACTGCCTCATGCTGAAAGCCGAGCGGAAAGCGTTTGCTCTCGTCCTCGCCTAAGCTCACACACAGCACAGATCAGTTACAATAATTTCTGATTCCCGAACGGCCAGCAGTAAATACATGAAGGCCAGACTGTAGAAACGAACTCTGACTATACTGAGTCAAGTAGAACAGCAGGAGGAGCACCATACCATCGCGTGTACCCCAGGACACAGCGTCCTGACGGGAGACCAAGTAGCCGACGTCATACGTCGCGGACATACTGACCTAGCAGCTAATGGTGAACGGGAATCCGCAAGTGCTTATACATATACGGTGCAATAGTGGCACATCTTAGAGGAGCCCACTAATGCTTCTCCATACCTCACTCAAACCTTAGCAGAGAGGAGTCAGTTTGTAAGAGGCATTTACAAACGGACGCTTTTCCAAACAATTTTATACGACAAAAATACTTCTCGCCAGAGCCTGGAACCCTGCCGGTACTTCTGATGCAGGCATCCTGCAGACCTTTTTCGCCTAACGTGGGGCTGCATGCTGAAAACGCCAGTCGCTCACACACCAAAGGCCACAATAAAGTAGTGGCAGCACTGTCTAATGATCATTTCGCAGCTCAACTTAGACTGATGAACGGGACTTGTATGGCCGCAGCATCACGCAGGGGTGCTGGACTATGGGCTCTACATACCAAGTTCTCAAGGCCCTTATTGAGCAGTAAGCGTTTTTCGTTCATTGTGGACGCCGCCCATAACGAAGACCATGTGGAGTAAGGCAGGCAAGCTTTTCTTTATATTTCCGTACGAAATTAAACTCATCGGACTCCTCGGCATTCCACTCTGGAGGTGACCAAACATCGCAATAGAATTTTATGTCTTCATTTCGTTTATGTATATAGCGTCTTTCAGCGTCCCAGCGTTGATAGCTGTATAACGCTATATAAAAATTTCTCCAAATGCTAATAGCAGTGTTTAGAGCAACTTTCATCACTTATTCTCTCTCATAATGACCACAGCAATTCATGCGTGTAATGTTACAATGCACACCATGTACCACCGGCCCACAGCGAGCCTACAAAGCTTGTGCTCATAGACAAAAGCACGGAAGTAATGTAAGGAAGAAATGGGGAACCTAGGAAGTAAGCTCTTTCCTGCAGGAAAATCTTCCTGTTCCACACGCTGCCAAAATCACACTATTTTTAATACACCACTATCGAAGACAGTTTTACAGATTTACCGAACGCATGCCTAGCCATACACCTAGAGTCTTTTTCTCTCAAACATCCAAAGAGATCCAGGTATCAGCCCACTGACCGATTCACGGCATTGCGCAGTGGCTCTAAACTTACTTAGCTTGCCTCGAAACTTTATTTGAATAAAAAAAATTGCTACGCAATTTTTGGCACGTTAATTTCGGCGTTTATTTTGGATCAAGCTTTTACCACAATTGTGTCTTAAAAGTGCGGTCTTGGTTTGCACTTCGCCGAGGATACTGAATGTCGTTTTATTCATGCTGTCATGAAAAGGAGGTAAACATATTTCATGCTTTAAAATACAACGTGTTTCAGGGAAGCCCAGAACTAATGTTTAAAATAAGGTTTTTGAGGAGTAGTAATAACAGTGTTGACGGACATCGAAAAAATTGGGGAATGACGTAAACTAGTAAAGTCTTTACTAAATTCTAATAGTTGTGTTTTAGCTATTACCTGCAGGCTTTTCTGGCAATTAGAGATTTGAAGTCGACCGTTTGAAGCCATATCAGCTTTTAAAATTTCGAATACGCGGTTACACTAGCCGCTATGGCTGAAAAATGTTTTCCAATTTTTCTTGCCATTTTAAAGCTGCGTGCATTTTAAAGCACAACACGACGTCAATTAAAAGGCGAAAATGCGTGATGCAGGTTCCTTGCAATAACTTCTCCCCAACTTCTGCTCTAGCAGTGAACTGGCGAGGAGAAGGCAGCCCTGCCATACGGGTGGCGCAGAGATTGTTCCGCGGTAGGTGCGTCTAATAGTGCTGCTATTTGGTTGACGTCGCATTGCGCTCCCCTCGTGCACGCGGTTGTCGGATGGCGCGACGAATGGACAAGGTTAGTTGAGGCACATTGACAAGCAATGACAATTTCTAAATCATCAAAATAACTTTTCTATTGCTAACTGCCGGATGTAAATTTATAATTGCAACCGGGCGCCTACTGGTAATGACTAAACAGTTAACCATTAAAATTTGTAATGACGGAGTAATTACTCATTGGCATCCACCCAAGCGCAGCCATACGGTTCGAAAGGAATGCTAAGAAGCTTTCTTAGAAAGTTCATAGTTAAAGAAAAATTCTTCCTGGTCCGTGGTTCCAACCCGAGACCAGCGCTTCACTGGAGCAGTGGCTCTACCAACTGAGCTAGCCGGGACGGCGAGCGTATGTTAGGGCGAGTGGTAATTTATCAATAACTCGAAGTAGGAACAGTGTTGGTCAGCTGTTTCGGAAACCCTGCGCTTCGGTGGATGACAATGAGTAACTACTCTCTTATTACAAATAGACTCAACCATGGGAGGTTCTCCTAAACATCTGGCCATTCTTTTAACATTTATTTAACTTATTTATTCAGAAGTCGCCTGTTTTCTGACGTCTACTCGCACTGGTATTAGTATGCCGCACAAAGTATGCCTTTGCATCAAAAACCACGTTTAAAAATTGGCATCGGATTTCCCTTGCTACAACTGGCATAGCATCAGTCAAAAGCCTTTAGCACATTTTGTCACTAATTCCTACACGTATAACTCTAGCGTTACCGCTTTGAAGGAAGCACTTTCTCTTTCAAGAGAGAATAAACGTTTATTTGCAAAAAGTACACTGCATCGAATCGTGGGTGGGGTCCTCAGCCCAAGACTCCAGTTGCTTCCACCGACGTTTTGGCTGTGTTGACAAGTGTCTCCTTGTCTTCCATGGTACCGATGGCCAGCATCACTTCCCATTGCTCCAGCACCCTCGCGAAACAAGCCTTTCGTATTTAGGCTTATATTGCGGAAGTAAATAGCGCGAGGAAAGGTTTCAGTTGATCGCGATTATTATCTAAACCACCTACACTTATCTCCGCGAGAAAAAAAAAGTTTCAAAGTACGGGAATTAGAGTGCTGCACATCTGTATATGAATGGTCGTTTTCCCACGAACAGTAAAACAATGGAACAGACTACTATAATCTGTCGTCTCAGCGACTGACGACACTTTTTTAGTTCTGCTGATGCGAAATCTATGGGCTTCAGTTTAAAGAATGTATTCCTGCTTTTCTCCTCTTTTTAGTTTAGTATAGTGCTTGCGAGTTGACTGTATCGGGCTGCTTACCTGCTTACGGTCTTCTCTCTTAACTGTTCCACCGTTCACTTGACGACTTGCCTTTCGGGAGGATCGTTTTGATGATTGTGCCTTGTTTAACATGTCACATTTTGTAATTTACACCCCTATTTTAATGCCCTCTGTGAGCAATATGGGACCATGATTATATGAATAATTTATGGTTTGTAGGGATTTAACGTCGCAAAGCGACTGAGGCTATGAGGGACGTCGTAATGTAGGGCTCTGGAAATTTCGACCACCTGCGGTTCTGACATCGCACAGTTCACAGGCCTCTTAGATAAGTGAATAAATACATGCATATGTTGCTATAGAGCGGCCAGGAATGCGCAGGCATTTTGTGGCGATGGTTGGAAGGCAAGGCTTGCGAACAGGTACCTCCTGCAGACGTTTGCCATATGTACAGCTTTTATTAAAAAAATAACTGTGCAAGGGGATTTTTCTGAGGCCTAGGTTTTGTATACTGAGCAACCCTAACCCCTTTAATGCGGGCAGAACTCGCTTTCTCAACCCTCCCAATATCAGGACATCCAGATGTGCTGGATACCTCCGGTACGTAGCTGAAAAGCAATCCCCTTGAGCTCTACACTTCTCACAGATGCAGCACATTAAAACTCAATAAACAAGGCCAGAAAAGTCATAGAAGTGATTTCTCGGTGAATTATAGTTTTTTATCTCTCTTCTTCGTTGTGCGTGCTGAACTGCACCGGAGAAAGAAGAGGGCGGGTATCGAGGCTTCCGGCAGTTGCGCGCGCCATTGCAATTAACGTTCCCTAGCAGCCCGGAGCTTGTTCTCGCTTCGAACGGCACAAAACACACGTCGCTTGTTTATTGCTTTCTCAGCAGCCCTCTCCTCTCCGCCTGACGCTCCAAAGGCTTGTCGTGCGGGACCTACCAGAGCTGGACGCGCCCTCTGCTTTCACCGCCTGCCCTTAGAAACCCTGAAGGTAAGTTGTTTGCACCTATGTCCCAATATAAAAGCGCCTGCCATCATGGGGTCTTCAGCAGCCTTGCGGTCGCCGAGCACATATTGATTATTACGCACACCACTTAGGATAAGGGGTGTAATGCGCCCTTGAATTCGATGCATGCTCCTCCATGAGCGATGCACTTTTCCTGAGCTACGTGCTTCTCGCGTGGCACAATGATTAGCGTGGTGGGGGAAAATAATCCCTGTCTGTCATAGAGCTATTACAAAACGCTTGCCTAGAGCACTGGCTCCCTTTGGACAAATGCATAAGCGTGTGTTGTCGGCATTTCAATGTTAGATGAGGCGATCTTACAAGGCCGTTCTCGTCCCTCTTGTGGGCCCTACCTTCTTTTTAGCAATAAATGCGCAAAGTACTTTCCGCGGCTGCCATGTTAATCACAGAAATTTCTTGTGTTCTAGCTCAGTACAAAATGGAGTGACGATAACGAATATATGGTATTCGTCTTGTCTCCGTTGTACCTTCTGCCTGTGCGGGCCGGGCACTTTATTTTTCTTCATTTTTTTCTGCCCAGTCTAATCCATGTCTGCGTGGAATAATAGGGCAACAATTAGCTCGCCCTGAGACATACAGTTCATACGTTACATCAGTGAAGAGTTCTAGTCATTAATTTGACCGTCCACAGTGTGCCTATTGGTATATCGACTCCAACGGTCTTAATACCTGCAGTGGCAAAGACGTTACTGTTCATGCTGAAATAATAGTGTAGGTCACACAAATATTGACGTTGAAGTGGGAAGATCCTTGAAAACTTGACGACAGTTGATGAGGTTGAGTACTTGATGAACTTGATGAGGTTGAGTAGGAAAAGGCACATTCGAGCTTAGACAGGCTGAAGGGAGCAGACAGACACCGCTTATTGACAATCTAGTCAGGGTGAGTCATCAAAAGGCTGAAAAAAGAACAAAAACACGTAGCACACCATAAACTATTGACGGCTTTTATGCAGTGCAATGTGTTGGTTATGCTCGTTTTCACCTATTAATTGTGTTTAAGCAATTAAGCTGCTCTTTTTTACTAAGCGCTGTGTCATATAACTCCCTTCGTCCTGTCTCAAATGCGCTGTGCCTTTGTCAGCTCAATATACAATAATAGCTCCACAAATTACTCTTTTGCACGTATAGAGTTTTTAGTAACGTACATGGTATCTATTTTCGCGAGCGTACGTTGCGGGTCCCGGATTGACAACATTGAAAATGTTAGGGCAGGAAAAGCAGCCACGTCCAATGTAAGAAGTACCGCATTGCGTTCTTAACCGCACGAGGCGGCAGAAGAAAATTGCTAAACCTAAACATGTGCGTTTTTGCTTCGCGCGAAGATTGCATCAAAGGACACGGCCTCCTTATGTCAACGCCAGAAGCATCGCTCGTATCGGCACTGGTGACCTTGGGTCATCAAACTTTTTTTTTTCATCGCCAAGATGTGCCTCATCTGAAAGAGGCCGCTTGGTTACTTCATAACGCATGCCAGCCGAATATTCCTTCAGGAGCTTTGCTTCTCGAAGAAATGTTATTAGTTTTGCTCCTGAATACACTATAAGGCAAATGCAGAGCGTCATCTCTTGGGTGTTGCGTAACTGCGTCTGCCAGTTAAGTAAGGTCGGCTGAACGAAATATCTGCCTGGACGTTGGATAAACGCGTGCAAACGGATGGTTCCGATTAGCGTGAATGGCGAACTGGCGACACACAGCTGTGTTAAATTGTGTACTGAGCTCAGATACTACGGTGTTTACAATAATAATACGCCTGACATTCCCTTTTATTGCATTGTAGGGCCGCGAACAATATAATTACCATAAACGGAAATGCATAAATCATGTGGAAGTGCACCGATCCCTCTAACACGTTGGTTGTCTTTCAAATTTTTACAAACTCTACAAGTAAATTCCTCTGGAACTAAGATACTACTAAGAACTTCGCTCTTTGTCATAAACAAGCATAAAATGTTGAACGTTTAGCAACCATCAGTCAGCTCTTTATGGTGAGATGCAAAGCGGTTTGTATCATACTGAACAACGAAATTGATCAGTCGAATTTTCTGGTGTACGCCAGTATCCAATATGCTCCTTAGCCACAGTGCCTAGCTTCATGTTTATTCCGAGTGTCCTACGCTTTCAAACAAACTTTGAACGATAAGAATACTACTAGTACAGCACTTTCTGGGCTCTATCCATTTTCCACGCTCAAGGAGGCTTAAGATCTCAAAGCAGCGTACACTGTGTTCAAGACGAGACATCAGGATTTAAAATAAAGTGTTATTGGATGTGAACATAGGTCCTAATGACTTGAAATTATTGCGTAGGTATGCGGAGCATGCGCTAACAACCGATATTTATTCAGTCGTGCACGACGACCTAGTACGCTTGGACAGTGGTAGTACGAAAGTGGTGGAATTATTATACTGCTCTGGCGTTAAAGACACCGTTACAGACAAAATACGGTGTCTGCGTTGTCGGAGTAGGCGTCGTCGGCGTCGTCGGCGTTGTGAGCGAAAAATCACGATCATGACTCTGGTACGTGTTGCCCAAAGAGCAACCTAGGAAGCAGGTGGCCCTTTAAGGTCACGTGACGTTGCGGGCACAAACTGCTCACCAGATAGCAAGCTACCCACCGTGGCAAGTGACAGTTAAATTAATTATTCGTGGCTCAGTAAGAGTCACCTAGGCTGCACAAGGCCCACCGCTGATAGCACCTGCCATCGCAGGGCAGTGGCCACACACATACTCGCTGCACCACTATGCCAGGAGGCGTAAGAGGTCTCCCAGGGTTGTCTCAATGTTACGTAGAGAAGTACATTCTGCACTTGTGGGAATTGAATTAACCCATTACGCTATTGCATCATACCCTTAGGGCGGAGTTGAAGTGTGCGCTTCAATCGTTTTTTTTTCACCAAGGGGTTTTGCAGTTAACTTCCAGTCTGCGTCGGCCAACCGCTTATGGTAGACATACATACATACATACATACATACATACATACATACATACATACATACATACATACATACATACATACATACATACATACATACATACATACATACATACATACATACATACGTAAATACGTACATACGTACATACGTACATACGTACATACATACATACATACATACATACATACATACATACATACATACATACATACATACATACATACATACATACATACATACATACATACATACATACATACATACATACATACATACATACATACATACATACATACATACATACATACATACATACATACATACATACATACATACATACATACATACATACATACATACATACAAGTTTTATTCTCCACAAAGAAGTGGAAGGAGGCGCAGGGAAAAGCCGTACATTTGTGGCTTGAAAAATCCTCCGCCCCCTTACAGTGCATACAGCAGCAGTGCATGATGCGCTCACAGGTTCAGCGTTTAATGAACGCAAGAGCAACGAGAAGCCGCCGTGAATAACTGAATCAGCGTTTCCAACACTATCTATGCCAGCACACGTTGCAAGCCGCTTAGTAGCCTTTTGAGTAGGTAGAACATTTTTTTTCTAAATGTGACCGTTACGCATGGTTTCTTGCCAATAAAGTGGTCATATTAGATCGGGCTTCTTAATTGTATTCTAAACATTACTTGGTAGTCGATAAGTAAATGTACGAATCAACGCTTCGCTTACTGTCGGCACCGTCCATGTTTTTTAGAATACGATTATACAGCGGCGTCACTAACATGACATGCAGCGAAGCGGCATTAATATTACTGGGCCTTTTGCACAATAGCTACTGAAGTAACTGTTCAGACACAATCAAGGAAAGTTGGTTGATTTATTTATTGGCTTATTTTCAATTGCAACTCCTATTTTAGAAGGCAAGTATTTTTGATTCTTTAAAGAGGTGTGCTCCAAGATACACTCTTTTTTGCAGGTCTGATTGGTCCTAACAGCTTGTGTACCGCTTTTTACAAACCGAATATAGAGATTGCATTGGTTATACAGACAGGATTCAACAGTTTCTTTACCGTAAAACGCGAGATCTTTATAAAGTTTTTTTTTTATCCGACGATGAGATTTCAGGTACAAAGGATGCCTTGCATTCGTAACGTACTGCACTTTTCAAACCTTTCTGCTGCGAGACATCTAAGTTTGTTTCTTGCGCACTTCCGTCACATTTTCGCGGCAACGAAACACAAGAACACGTGAGCAGTAACATACGATAAAATTGAGTCGGAAATCGTAGAACAATTAATACCACGGCTTTCCAGACACCACAGGCGATAATATTGGACATACCGAAACAAAACTTGTTGGACAGGGTTATCGCTTCCTTAGCAGCACTGCAGTGAAGTTCCAGCTCTTGGCTCGAAAACAGAAATACGCAATCCTTGCAATGCAGTTTAGACACCAGCAACCATCTGTTCGAGGCTCCCGAACGAGCCAGGATCAAATTCCACAAGAGGAACGCCAGTGTCCAAGAAGCAACCTCCTAGCCCAGCCTGACCATGTGTAAGAAATTACTTCGTCTTTCTTTGCGCCAGGGGCCTTTGGTAGCCGTTTTGTAGGTTGTGTTAGTTCTTTTGATCCGCTGCATGCAAATGTTTAATGGGGGCAACTGCTTCTACAGATGAGTTTGCAGACAACAAGGCGCCAAGTAAGTATTAATTTATATTTAATAGTAGCGTCACGATGCACTGCATTCCAGAAGCCGTAGAAGAATAAAAAAATCCTGGTTTCGTTGTTTAAGTAACCGCCCAAGCTTAGGAACATTTATTTTATCTTAAGATAATATCGGAATTATTTGATCAAAGTGGAAACTAGCAGTGGAGAGGTGCAAGCTTCGGCTTCTGACGGTGACATTGCAGCACCATGTACTCTTATTGCGAAATGAAATGCGAACAAGACATTTCAAACGGCACCTGTAAAGCTGGAGCATATTAGTACATTAGGGAACCAGCGTACTAGACCGGTCTATTTTCGCATTGAAGGCACAAATACCATTTCAAGGAATGCAAATAGGCACACCTGTATTTCGTCTCACGGCGCAAGTATGTTTGTTGATTTTGGCGTTTCAGCTGGCTCGTTCGCGTTTTATTTGACACTGATGGTAAAATGACATAAAATAGTTGGATGCGTACCCTCTCCTAGATTGTCGCGCCCGGCTCTGCACATTCTCACAGATAACAACCAATCCTGCCTGCCACAAATGCCGGGCCCTTGATGGGCCCTAATTACAGCTTTATGTATTCACTGCAAGCACACAAAAAATATGATATCGTGACCCCTGGGAAATAATTTACGTGAAAGTGCTCGGTACAAGTGGCAATGTTCAAGTTTTGACCAAATCTCGTTTGGTGAGGAAATTATTAGAGTTGACAAAACATACACTGGATAAGAGTTGCCGGACAAAAAAAAAACTATTTTTGTTTAGGCGCCCATAGCAGTTTCTTGATCGCAGTGATATGAAGGACGGGACGCTACACTACATAGTTACGATTTTCTAAAGCATCCAATGCATATTTGGTCAAATGTTTAGGGGAACCCTCTAAGTTGGAGTAGATTTGTAATCAGAGAGTAATTACTCATTGGCTTCCACCCAAGCGCCACCATATGGCTACAAAGGTAAGCTGTAAGGCTTTCTGAAAGATTTCGCAGTTAAAGAAAAATTCGTCCTGGTCCGGGGTTCGAACCCGGGACCATCGCTTCACCCTAGCTTTCCTTTTCATTTACCCTAGCTTTCACCATAGCTTTCTTTTGTAACCGTATGCCTGCGCTTGGGTGGATGCCAATGAGTTCATGAGCACGGATTCCATGAGCAAGCTCGTTGATAGTGATTGTTATTTGGCGACCACATGCTCCACGCCGAAGTCGATAGCATAAAGTGTGTACTTGTGGCCTTCCTTTGTTTCCTGATTAGGATCACGAATTTTATTGTTTCATTTATGTCGGGAGGGTCACGGAAACAACCTGGTATCAAGCAGATTTGCTCGGGCTGGAAAGCTTGCTCAATTGTACTATTTCATTTCGTCAAATATGAATTCGTGATAAACATATATAATTATTGACACACTTATTCACAACAGTAAAGAAGAGTAGCGCTTACCTCATCAAGCCGTTGCCGTAGAATGAAGCCGTGCGAGACCACTTTCCAACGGTCTGTGCTTTTTGTTGTGCTGTGCGCCATTAAATTTTGATTGTTCTCTTAGGTCTTAGGCGTCATGGTGATTGTAATCATGGCTAAAAATAAAGCCTTTCCGTAATAATTGCCGCCAGTACTCACTATCAGCACTTAAGTCTTACCCCACTTTCTTCATTTCTCTATTGGTATGTATAACTGTCTTTTTTAAAAAATAGATCACTTTATTCGCCAAAATCAATTCAGGTACGGAGATTATTACCACCTCGCTACACCTGTGGCGGCTTCTAGAACAGCACTAACGGTACTGTGCCGATATATATTGCTTGTCAGCAAATGATTGGATTTCGGAATGTATATTGCGGAGGAAGTTATGGTTGTCGGCTGCGAAAATGACCCGCTGAATTAAAAATGAAAATTTTAAAGCTCCCACCCATTTTTGGGCAAATAAGCCCGACATTATTCTCAGCCGCGCCGAACCAAAAGTCAAACTGCCGCTGCGGGGCCTTAGAGGTTATGGTACTCAGGAGCTGAACCGCGCGCGCTGCGAAATACGCGGGTTTGGTCCCGGGTGTGACGGTCGCATTTCGATGAAAGCGAAATGCCAGAGACCCGTCTACTGTGCGCTGACACTGCGCGTTAAAGTGAATTATTTGGAGCCGTGCCCTACGGCGTTCCTGATAGCCTGATTCACTCTGGAACCAAAAACCAAACCAAACGAAAAGATGAATGTGATCACGAAAGGAATAACAGAACTTATCAAAATTTTTGCGAAACTCTTCGTTGGGATACCAAAAAGAAGAAAGATACTTCAACGTAATACACATCTGCGCGCAATTAGAATTAGCTGTAGAGCCAATGGAGCAGCTTCGGTTGCCAACGCCACAGAGAACTCGGTTATCACTGTAGCCCCTCGAGCTACGTCCTCTAACTAGTAGCGTCTAGCGCTTTGGGTTAGAAATTGTTGTGTAATTTCTCATTTTTTATTCATATGTTGCACGGCCGAAATGCTAGTTCAGGCCGATGTAGAAGCGGTCATTGCTACGGCGCGTCCAGCAGTGTAAGCATCGAGGTACTATGAGCTCTCTCCCCATTAAGAATAGTAGCGGCTGAATGTTTCAGCACGAAATTCGCAAGAAGCATGGAGGGAAGGATTTTGCGTTGTCCAGCTAAAAACAGCGGCGTATAGTGTAGGCTTCTGTAGGCAGGAGTGCCTCCATGGAGACGATGTGGGCAGCCAAAGACGCAGAGCAGAAGCAAGCTAGGCGGACGTGGAAGGGAGTACGTACAGTGGCCAAAGCACCTCGATAACACCGCATCTACCAGTTATCATAGACCATTGCTCGCTTTTCCAGCAATGCATTAGATAGTTATATCTGTTCTTGTCGATGAACAGATACAGCAACCTTTTTTTTCAATGTGATTCGTGTTTTGACTGCGAATGGGGTACTTTTTTCCAGCTCCGTTTTCTGGTAAGTGTTTCACTTCTGTGGACTTCTGGAAGGAATAGGTAGCATTATTTTGCTATTTTGCGTCAAAGATGTGTAGTAGTGCTCACTGCAAACCGGAATGCTTAGTTCCGAGGGGCAGGGTTTCTGCTCCCATGTCCTGTAAACGTAGAAAATGAATATAGTGCAAAGCAGCATTCAGCTTCCTGGTTACCTCCGTTGTTTGCGGGATAATGGTAGCTATTGTTCAGAACCGATTATTTTGGTGCTATTGCGGTCGGTCAGCTCTTTAAGACTGTAAATATTTTAATTTAATTGGAAAGAATTTCTCAACTCTTCAGTCTAGTATAGCAAAGGTAGTTCATTTGACACTGTTGGTTTTCGTGGGAGAATCGAGGGTGTTTGATTGCGATTGTGTTTATTAACTGTGTTGGGTTCTCAGATGTGCTCGCACACTTAAGTTTTGAATCAGAATAGTCTCGCAATTGCATTACCTTGCATGTAGCACAAAATCAATAATTAAAAATTTCATTCTGTTTTCATTCATAGACAGCTGTAGGATCAAATGCTGCAGCCCAGGGAGCAAGAACGGCTGCAGGCTGAATGAAATGCCGCTGCGTGAGGCGATGACGCGCAATAGGATATGAAAGCGGGAGCTGCACTTTTTCTGACAGCGAAGTTCCACCCACTCTGTCTATTGTACCTCAACACGAGGTGCTAGATTAATTCATACTGCATTAAATGGGAAACAGTCCCCAGGATAGCTCCACAATCTTTGTTGAACATTTGTTGCACACGCTCAGTAGTGAGCTGTTTTATTAATTCTAAGTTTTCACAGTGGTTAAAACAATAGCTCAGAGGAGTGCAGTGATGGGAATCTACTGGAAATATTGTGCTCAATTCGGTTCTAAGTGCCTAGTGTTCTTCTGACCTGAATATTATAACGTTCAAAGCGAAGGAGGACCTCTGCAGCAGAGACGGAAACCTGCGGCGGACCTAAGTGGTCTGAGCGCGCTAGCGAGACACACCCAACTTCTACGAGTGCCGGCGCAACTCCTGCTCAACAATGGCATATATCACTGCCCCACTCTTCTGCAGCATCGACACGATGTGGCTAGGAGGGAAAGGTCATCGAAAGGGTAGGACATAGCTGCAGCGAACAGCTGTTCAGTCAGCTAGCCTGTCGTGATAAGGCTTCATGCCAGCAATGTGCACGACCTGAGTGCGGTGCGACCGGCGCGATGAGCAGCCGCTTGGGCTGGAGCAACTGCATCCGTCTCATCACTGATGCGGCCCACTACTTCGTAAGGGAGGAAGTACCTGCGCCACAACTTTGTAGAAAGACCGCCGCAATGAACAGGTATATAAACCCACACCAAGTTGCCGCCCGTAACTGACGAAGTGGCGTTCGAGGTTTAACCTAGAGGCGTGTGTCTCCTATTGGAAATGGCGGTTAATTCGCAGTCGTGCCGTTTGCCGCTCTTCCTCATCAGGCTTAACGAAGGTGTCTACGTCAAGGGCCGCGTCAGAGTCGCAGTAGTGGTTAACGGGCAACATAGCATCCAACAGACTTGTCACTTGCCGACCGAAGGCAAGCTAAATGGTGTCAATTGCTTTGTCTCTTGCAGGGCGGGGTTGTAAGCAAACGTTACTAACTGCAGAATGGTGTCCCAAGTTCCATCCTCGACGTCAAAATACATAGAAAGCATGTCGGCTAGAGTGTGGTTGAGTCCCTTTACCAGCTCATTTGTCGGCGGGTGATAGGCACGTCGATGCCTGGTGTTCGTCAGGGTCATCTCGGACTGGCTTAAGCGGACAGTGAAACCACTCCCCTGGTCACTAAAAACAATGGAGAGGGCTCCATGACGCAATACAATGTTGTGGAAGGAGAAGTGCCTCACTTCAGCAGCAGTTAATTTGACAAGGGACGTGTGCTGAGCTTACCGTATCAGGTAGTCGGTCGAAACGATGATCCAACGCTTTCCAGACGAAGATTTCGGAAAAGAACTGGGGAGGTCCATGGCTACTTCGTGAAAAGAGGTCTTTGGTGGATCGACGGGGTGAATCAATCCGACTGATTTCAATGTAGGAGACTTCCGACGTTGGCAGTGACGACAATTTTTTACGTAGGCCCGCACCAACGGGAGTAACATGGGTCAATAATACTTTTGTTTAATCTGCGAGTGTACGGCTCACTCCAAGTTGGCCGGCGGATGGTGCATCATGACAGGCACTCGAATCTCTGGCCGCTGCTGTGATGGTATGACAAGTAGAAATACTTTGTTGCAGGCAAAGTTACGCTTGTAAAGAACACCATATCATAAAGTGAAGGCGTGGAGCCCATGACGAAAAACACACGGGATGCGAGCGTCAATGCCTTCGAGGTAAACGAAGAGCAGCGCGAACTCCGAGCCCGCCCGCTGATGCTGCGGGATTCGGGGGGTACTAACAGCGCCAAGGAAAGAAAAATCATCAGCGGGTTCCGCGGTATCAATTGTGATAGGCGCGCGCGAAAAAGAGTCCGCATCCTGAAGCTCACGGCACAACTTGTAGACGACTGTTAAGTCGTGTTCTTGCAAGCGTAAGCTTCATCTAGTCAAGCGTCCTATGGGGTCTTTGAGGCTCACCAGCCAGCATAAGGAGTGGAATGGGCGCCCGTAGAGGTGCGGTCGGTTCTTGGTTATGGCCCATATCTATGCAAGACATGCTTTCTGGGTCGTAGAATAATTGGTCTCGAAGCGCGTAAGTGTCCGGGTGATAACTGATAACCCGTTCGGCATCGTCTTGCCACTGGATCAGTACCGCACCAAGGCCAAATGTCCGTGGCAGCGTGTTCTTGAAATTTCGGGTATCGAAATGCGTTGTAGACGGCCTCGAAGCTCGACAAATTCAGCCTCTGGGTCGCTTCCCCACACGAAGGGCGTGTTGTCGCGAGTCAATGAGTTTAACGGCTCAGTGATTCTCGAGAAATCTTGAACAAAGCGCCTCTAATAGGAGCACAGGCTCAAAAAACGGCGAACGGCCTTCGTGTCCTTTGGGAGTGGAAAACCTGAGACGGCAACGGTCTCTTCAAGTTCCGTGCAAACACCTTGTACGCTAACAACATGACCACGAAAGAGAAGTTGTTCAAAACCAAAATTGCATTTCTCTGCTGTGATGGTGAGTTGAGCGGATTTCAGCGCTTCTAGCACGATGCGCATCCGCTGCAAGTGTTAGTCAGGGAGCATTGTCCATCATGGCTTGGAACGTTGCCGGCGCAGAGCAAAGACCAAATGGGGGCACCTGAAACTCATAGAGGCCGTCGGGCGTCACGAAAGCTATCTTCTCGCGGTCTCTCGTCCACTTCGATCTGCCAGTACCCACTTTTAAGATCTAAGGACGAGAAGCATCGGGTGTCCTGCAATCGTTCGAGCGCGTAATCTATCCTAGTAGCGGTAAAAGCCCTTTTTATTCACGTTATTACGTTTCCTGTAGTTAATGCAAAAACGCAGAGTATTGTCCTTTCTTCAAGAACCACAGGCAATGCCCATGGGCTGGTGCACGGCTGAATGACATCATCTGCAAGCATTTCCGCAAGTCTATTCTGAATGCCTTCTCACTCCATCGGGTACACACGGTATGGGCGCTTGCAGAATGGTCCCTTAGTCTTATTAGTGATGATACGGTGCTTGGCGAGTGGAGTTCGGGCAACCTTCGGGCACGTAGCGAAACAGGCCGCAAAGTCTGCCCAGAGGCCGACAGAAGATCCTTCTGAACCGATGGCAGGGCCGGATTTATTTTGACTGACAGACAAAAGCTGTGTGGACCAGCTTTACCTGGAGTGGGTCCTCCCAAGGTGCACAAACCTGGCTCCTCAGCAACGTTGTGGAGGAATCCAATAGCCGTGTCCTTGAAGAGGTGCTGATATTCGTTGGTAAAGTTGGTAAGGAGGACGTGGGTACTGCCGTCTCATAGCTGAACGAGACGTCCTGCTAAGGCAAGTCCTCGCTCAAGCAGAAATGAAGTATGGCCGTGCACCAAATCCTCTTAGTCGTGATATACGTCGTTCTTCACGAGCACCAGGACACTGCATCACGGCGTCATCGTGACGTCATTCTCGACAATGCCCAGAGCATTGCTGCAGGGATCTCGGGAGTTACAGCGGGCCACAGCCTGTTTGGTCGAGAACGCGGCACGCGCGTCCTGGAAGTCAATCAGAGCGCCGTTCGCCTGCAGGAAGTCAATCCTCAGAATAAAGTCCTTGGAACACACGGGGAACACGAGAAATTCACCAACGTACGTAAAACCACGAACACCTACTCTAGCCGTGCGCTTGCCCACAGGGGAAATTAAATGGCCACCAGAGGTGTGAATGTGGGTCCTCGTCCGCGGTACCAGAAGCTTTTTAAGTTCTCCAGCAAAGGCACGGCTCATAACGGAATAATCAGCACTGGTATCGACAAGCGCGGTAATCTCAGTGCCATAAATTTTCACACGCGAATCAGCTACAGAGTATCGTATACAGTCGCTGCCTCTCTGTCCAGGTATCGTCGACTCGAGGGTTTTGCGATGAAGGATCTTGACACGCCCCTACGTAAGCGTCATTTTCCCCAGAGGTCGCTTGTGTCTCTGCGGACTCTGCGAGCGACGGCCAGCAGAGCTACTCTGGCGGCCGAGGCTGGAAGCGCGATAGCGAGGCGAAGGCGAATAGGACTCACGCCTTCCAGAGCAGACAGGATTCTGGCGTGCCCAAAGATGGTCCACATTCTCGTGCTATCGTTCGCCATTCCGATGACAAGGTGCATTGGGATGGAAACCGCGAAGAGCCACTTTGTGCTGCGGACATGCTCGGTAGAAATGACCTAGCTGGCTTCCCACAGTGGTTGCAGAGACGCGTACTGTGCGATGTACGCTACAAATACGCCTTCCGAGGGTGTAGGCCAGCTGTAGCAGCTGCGTGTGCATAATATGCGGCGAGGCTAATCACGGGAGAATTTGTGGTAATACAGTAGCCTGGTGCGGTTGCGTGACTTGTTCCGAAGTTGCTCACGGCATGCGTCGGAGTAATGGGGCCGTAGCCAGCCGTGCGACGTACAACGGCTGCGCACATGGGTCTGTCATCCAACCGGGAGGACGCTTCAGGGACAGGAGGAGCCTGCGCAACCTGCCGCACATCATCCCTGACGACTTCGGTCAGCGCTGCCAGCGGCGCAGGTGCAACCTGGGCCAGACGGATCCGCTGGAGTAACTCCCGGACAACTGAGCGAATCAGTTCACGCAACGTGTCTGCACTTCAATAGAGACACGACGAAAAGGATCCGGGCATCATGCTGTTGATGTCCTTGATTGTACTGGCAGGCCTGTTGTTGAAGCGTCGTCTTCATGGTGGTCGCCTCCGCAAGAAATCCCGCTACATTACGAGGAGGGCTGTGCACGAGGCCCTCCAACCGCTCCTGCTTAACCCCTCGCATGAGATGGCGAAGCTTCTTCTCCGTCATGTTGGGGTCAGCGCGCTTGAAAAGACGTGACATGTCTTCTATATGCATGCGCACACTTTCATTCGTGCTCTTATTTCGGGAGTGCCGCGCAGCTTTAGCCTTCTCCCTGCGGTCGGTGTTCTGGAATGTGACCAGGGGATTCCGGCTAAGCAACTCCCAGGCGGCAACGGTAGTCTCGAAGTTTTCAAGTCACGTCCAGGCAAACTCTTCTAGAGTAAAGTATACATTCATGAGCTTCCGCTCGGCGCTCAAGTCGTTGTAGAGAGCGACCCGCTCGAAGGTCTCAAGAAATTCTCAACGTTTCGAACACGCCGCCGTGAAAAAATGGCGGTGTCCGCCGTGGTTGGAAAGGATTGGCGCCGGGGGCCGCGTGTCAGTGACCATGGCAGCTTGAGTCGATGGGCTAGGCTCGATCGGCGCTTGAGGTTTGGTGTCAGTGGCCATGTCAGTTGGACTAGGCGGCCTAGGCTGCGTCTTTCTTGTGGCGGGTGAAGGGTCCCAATTTCAGGCGACTCTCCACTGATCCGGCGGCTGGGTCGCTGAAGAACAGGTGTGAGGTCCGTAGTGTGAATGTACGGAGTGCTCAGGTCGGAAGCGTACCCAGCATTGCTCCATCAAACTAACGTGCAACGCGAAGAACCTCCGGAGCAGAGAGTGAAAAATGTCGCGGTCCCTAAGTGGTCCAAGCATGCGAGCGAGAGAGAACCAACTTATTCTTCTACGAATGCAGGCGCTACTTTTGCCTCTACAATGGCATGCGCCAATACGTAAGCGATGCTTGCCATTCCAAATAGCTTGGAGTACCTCATGCGTTTTTTGTTTTACATTCAGTTCGTGGTGAAAAGCCAGGGACCCAGTTTTAAAAGCTATATCAAATCGCCTACTGGGATTCAAGTTAATATGCACATTCCTGATAATTTAGAATTATAATCCAGCAGAGTTGTCATCGAAAGCTACGAACCAACTTGGGTGGGTTATTTCTTAAGAACCTTGGCTTGACGAACCCCTACCTAGCCCCGAAGTTCAAAAAGGCAAGACGAGGAATTTTTGATCGCTTCACTGACAAATGAACTGTACAAATGAACTGTAGAACACTTAACTTTGACTGGATGGAGCTACTTGAATTTACGAGGTGGTAGTTGCTATCTCACATTCTTTGTCGGCTTACCAGATGCGACAAACTGTCGAATTGCACCTCTGGAATGGTTAATTCTATCAGCGAAACGCACTGCGCTTTATTAACTGAGACAGCGTTGACCTTGTAAGTCTTTAACGGACGGTAGCATGGTTAAATAGGTGTTAATAGCGTTTCTCTGTATATAAGCGTATATTACAAATCTTTAAGATGCCGCAGCGGTCTCGTCGCCCTGCAGTATGTCGGTTTAGACGGCCTTCGAACCACGTAAATGCCGCGAATGCTTAGGGGCCGTAATTCTTAGTAAAGGCTACATTTTGCACATATGTCTCTTTTTGTGGTAACCACGGTTTCGCTTTGAGCTTGTTGCTTAGCTTGTGGGCCGTGATGGTGGCAGAATAAACCGGACCAGCCGTGCATCATGCTGGAATTTTTTTATAGAGTCTTGTCAAGACTCTAGTCTTGTCAAGTGTTGTCAAGAGCAAGACGTTAAAATTCGACCACTTCAAATTACAGGAAAATGATATATCGTTTAGTGTCAGCCGTGCGACAAATGACACCAAATGAAGTCAAGCCCTGCGCACTATGATCTATTTACCAGCTACATTGATGTTCTCACAATTGCTGTACAGCTAAGCGGCGATTTTTCAGCTGCATGAGGTTGCTGTAACATCAGGGGTGCATCAGGTATCCGTCCTGGGCCGTTTACGGTTCATAATTTACAAGAATGACATCTTTTCAGGCATATCTTTACAAGGGGATCTTTTTGAGGACGATTGTGTATTGTATAGAATTACTGACGATCAGAACGACTGCGATGAATTGCAAGATGACTTGCGTAGAGTAGCCCAGTGATGTGAAAAATTAGGGAATACTTGTTTTTTGCAAAAATCTGCGCATACATGTTTCACTAACAGTAAGGTTCCTCGCAATTTCGTTTATAATAATAATAACAGTAGACTGCTTTCAGTAATGGTATTTAAATAACGGTGTATATTTAACCTGTGCAGTGTCTTAGCGCCATCAGGTAGATTTTGTTACTGCCGAAGCCTGCCATATTTCGGGCCAGCTGCGATGTAAAGCAACACTCTACTCTTTAATGACAAAAGAACTGCTGTATAATACAAATTTTAAAAGCATACTTGAGTATGCGTGCACAGTCTAGGACCCAAAAACCTTTTGTTTACATTGAAAAGCTAGAACAAGTTCAAAATTTGGCAGTTCGTTTTGTTTTTAATAAGTGTGGTCGCAATTTTATTGCAGTGATCGAGAAAAAGTTCTCGGTTGGGACACACTTCAAAAACATAGAAAAGTTCTGCGTTTAAAATTATTCATCATATATTTCATTCAAGAACTGCAATATACAGAACCAAATATACTAGCAACGCTGATTATGTCTTTACTGACAGATCATTCACTTCAAGTTAAAGAATACAAATGCCGGACTCACGTTTTTAAAACGTCTTTTTCCGCAAAACAATTTCGGAATGGAACAAGGTGCCCGAGGAATTAGTGTCCATATTATCATTGATTCATTTTTCTCAATGCTGTGACATTTATTTTATGTGTAATAAATCTGTGTTTATGTACCTTAATGTTAGCTTTTTTGGTAACCACCTGCAGGCGGTGGTATCTGTGCGATTTATTTATTCAACCCCCTCCCCCCCCCCCCGTGCCCCCCCCCCCGCCCTCGGCATGCTACACAATGGCTCTGTGGGTATGATGTCAAAAAAATAAATAAAATTATCGCATAAAGGAGTGCCTAAAAGTTTAAAGACGCAATAATATTCAAAATTAATCAGTGACTGCTCCATAGGTGTGTGTTAAAAGTGTGCGTTTAAATTGTAGTAGTATTTTTCTCATGCATATGATCCATGAGGCAATTTGAGTTCCAGTGCTGACTAAAGGCAGAAAATATTTTCGTGAGCAAACTCAATGTGTCCTTTCATATCGAGCTATCTGTAAGAAAGTAGACGCAGAACAAAACTACCTCACAGTATTTTCCATCGCTTGAAATCCTGTTTAGTACATTGATTATTTTGTGACCATTTCTAAAATTCTTATCTTGACCTGTACCGATTGACTAGCGTCGGGAATAACAGGAGTGCAACGACACTTAAATATTAACGATAATCTCGAAGAGGCTGATTTAATTTTTTATGCCTTCGACATAATGAAGGGAACCTCTAATCGTGGACCCGAATGTCTTTTGTACTCTTAGAAGGCTTGCAGATAGAGGGGAAAAGGCAGCGTCTGAAACATCGAACATTTAGTGTATTTTGCAGGGCAAACTTGTAGTGGTTTGAAATGTCTTCTAAAAGAAAAAGCAGTGACATCTTGCTACAAGCGTTGCAAACTTCAACACTATTTTCAGGACCTCAGTTGGGCGACATGCCTGGTAAGTACCAGGAGCCTTTGGGATGAGGCTTTCTGCAATTATAGTTGCCGCCTTCATGAACAGGAAGCGTTACTGATTCCTTTTGAGAAAACTTCAATTAGTGGAGCGCGGGTAACTACCACTATTTAAAAAAAAAATATTCCAGTGTGCGAATTTCAAATGGTGCCCGTGCTTGCAAAAAAATGCCAGTGATAAAGAATCGACGACTTTTGTTCTCAAAAGTTCTTAAAAGAGGCCATTACAAAGCAGAGTTTGAATGTTAAAGTACTTTCGTCATACCTTTACGCCTAAAGTGTCTGTACAGAACGTTAGGAAACAAGGGATTCCATACGACATACATATAATGAAAGCCAACAGTTACCGAAAACTAGAGACACCTTGGGGAATTCGGTCCTTTTTTATTTTCGTAACCCTGAATATTTAGAAATTAATGCTGTGATCATTTCTCCTTGAATAATAACGGATTGGAAACTCCAAACAGCCTCATATCTTTCCATTGGAATACAAGCCCCCGACTTACATTGCATATATTGGTCTATCAATTCAATTATGGCAATGGCTGTCCTAATTTATTTTTAATTCGAAAGCAATATTGGGCTCAGTTGTGTCCCCAAAACTTGTCTGCAAAATGTGTCCACACGACGAGGTCACTCCAAATGAATGAATGTGTAAAATATCAGTGATAATTAGTAGTAAATTAATGATGTTATACACCGTGAAATGAATGATGTCGTCACAGTGTGTAAAAGCAATTAAGAAATAATTGAGTGCATTAAAAAATAGATAATTATTATGTTGAACATAAATAGAAAAACGATCACGTCATCAATGATGATGGAAAGAGACGCGCGGGGCAACACGGAAGAGGTGACACAGGTTTAAGCGACAGATATCGCAGATACAGACGAATTCCCAGCGACGTTATCACTGGTTGACCTCAATATGGTGGTAGTATTCAAGAGTACAAAGGTTTTGTTGCACGCAGTGCGAATACGCTGGAAAGTAGAAGGGAAGGCAGTCGCCGGGATAGTCAGTAAATAGAGCTCGGTATGTGGTGTACGAACCCCATGTTGTGCAGGGTCCGAGTGGTACCAACAGTTGCAAGACACCAGGCTTCTTTTATATCCACTTTTTTCGGAAGCCTTTTTTCAGCTCCACCACTCCGCACTGTTTCCTGCTGTTTTCAAATAGTGCTTGTTATGAGTGTCTTCATTTTGTTATTCCAGAAGGCCAGGACCGGTAAGTGAAACTGTGATACGCAGGAAACTTGGTAAGCTTGATATTGTGAATTTTGATGAGCACTGTGATAAGTATTGAAAAGCTTTGGCAGATATCGTAATTTTACTGCGCCCCCTGCTATTTAAGCCATGATCTCATTGCGAAGTTATATCTAGACCTGTAGCTCTGCCACGAAAATGGCTGCTTTAATGGTTACGCCGCTTTACTCCACCTCAACAAAGCAGAGAAGGCCGTATCTACCTTCAAACTAAAGAAGTAGCAAAACACATTAAAAATTCCGATAGAGAGGCAATTTGGGTACCCAAAGATCTGAGCACAAAACAGGTATCAATCAGAGATACAAGGAGAGAGTTATGTTAAGAAGGCCAAGTGCATTTTCAATGCGTTGGTTCGACACCTGCTAGCCAACTCTTCGTCGCTTCCTTTACGTGTTTTCTACAAAGCCCGCTCGAGCTTATACGAGGCGCTCATGAGCGGCTAGGTATTTCGTTTGAGGTAGATACGAGACAAAACGCCGCTCATGTGTGCGCACGACTGGGGTATGTCATTTGAGGTATGCTTCATATTAGTCCATACAAGAAGCATTTGCGTTGCGTATGATCTCTTGTGGAGCACGCGTGTGATCTGTATGCGGCGGATTAGAGTTCACACGAGACACATTTTTGAGGCATATGAAGTTGTATGAACCATATGTGTTCATACCAAGCACATCTATTCTTTCTCTTTTTCTTTTTTCCGTTCTTTATTCGAGCCAATTTGCGGCAATTCTCTCAGGAGGCATAGCAAAAGGTCCGAAAAGAGTCTGACCTCGCTATACTACCCTGACAGCTCACGAAGCAAACGCAGTTTCAATAATACCCGTTGTGATTGTTCACCCAAAACGCAATACATGAAGACAAAGACAGCAAAAACAAAATGTGCTTACCTACAATGTCCAGTTTTTAGAAGGGGAGACAATAGAGCAACGGTGGAATATTACAGTAAAAAAATAGCTAACACACAAGTATCTCAATTTTTGAGTCAAACATACATTCGCTGCATGACCATAATCATATACAAGCACACTGCACAAGACTGACTTCAGGACGCAGGCTAGAGAAGTAATTTCTAAACTTAAAACAAACTTAGCGCATGTGCCGCACATATCAGTTTATAGAAGACACTTTTGTGACGCAGTTGAACTCGCTTGAAGTGTATATCTGCTCATACGAAGCACATTCCTTTACACATATGTCTGATATGCTGCCAATTAGAGCTCGCGCAAGACATATTTGTGATACTTATAGCTCGTATCTTACACATATGAATTCATACGAAACACAATAATTTCAGGTGAGATTTTTGGTAAGGAAGTCATGTATCGCTGATTTGAGGATAATGTCGCTAAGCAAGTTTCTTCGCAGATATATGAATGAGCCCTTGCGTTCAGCGTTCAGGTGATGTATACTCAATGCAGTTTTTTCTCAATACACATTTATTCAATTCCATTAAGGGCCGCATTCTTGAGAAAACCGGCATCTGTTCATTCTTAGCACGAGAAAAGTGACCGACAATTTAGCGTGGCTAGGCCAAATGCGTGTTAATAAAGCTAGCAGTCCTATTTCCACTTCGGTGTCGGTTGGAGCTTGGGGAAGTCGAGTAGACTTCAGGCAATGTTAGCGACACTGGTAAAAAGGGCTTTAGTGCTAGCCCACTAAAACTGGAAGGGTGATTTAAGCTACGCCTTAAAGGTATGACGCAGTAGCATTAATGCGTTAATTCAGATGAATGCGGAAATGGTTACTCGATACTTTATACTCGTGGATAGCTAGCATTCCTCATACCATTTCTAGCGTGTGGTGCAGACGTTAAGTGATGAGGTAGTGCCGAGAATGGCTGGTGCTGCCACAGGCGGGGCGTATGAGTACCAGGTTGCTCTTTCCAGTAACCTCTCAAGACCAATATTTAACTGAACTGCCACAGAACAAAGAGGCCACCTTGCTCACAATCCGTTTGGTAGCTTTAATGACGCGGCAAGGTCGCGTGACCTACGTTGCACACGTGCTACCAGTAAGAAGTACCTAGAGAGGCAGGCAGAGTGTGGCCAATTTAGTACCCGTGTCGTCAAACAGAAAGCGGAAAAATCAGTGTATGGGTTTTAGCGTGAGCCCACTAAGGCACAGCCCATCGCTCCACAGGAACGCAGCCTCCCGAAGAACTATCTATTTTTATTTCCACAATACTGCAGACCCTCATTTGAGTCCAGGCAGGAAGGGCAGAAAAATACATTCACTCAACACAAAAACAGTTACATCGTAAAACACAGAACAATAAAATTGTGTAATGTAGTACATATATTAAAATAGCTCACAGAGTGCCGTGTCAAAATCAACAGCCAATATCACCTGTAGAGGCAGGGCATTCCATTCGTCTATCCTTTGTGGAAAAAAAATAAAATTTAAAAGTGTTAGTATGCGCGAAGTATGGTGCTAAGGTGTGATCATGATGACGACGAGTTCTACGCGTTTCTGAAAACTGCACATAGGAGACTGGAGAAATGCCTAGTTTTCCATGGATTAGCTGGTGAAGGAAGGATAGGCGGGCTATCTTGCGTCTGACGTGGAGTGGTTTAATATAATTTGCTGCCATTAACGAAGATGGTGAATCAGTTCTCTTGTATCTGTTAAATATGAAACGTACTGCGCGTCTCAGTATTTGTTCTAATTCTGCTATGTCTTTTTTTGCATGGGGGTCCCAAACAATGGCCGCATATTCAAGTTTTGGTCTTATAAGCGTATTATAGGCTAATAGCTTGCAGCTGCTAGGTGCGCCCCTAAGTTTATGGCGAAGAAACCAAGTTTACGTAAAGCATGAGGATTTAATGTGGTCTATATGCTTATAAATGATCCTTACGGGAGCTTAGGAAGACATCCTTGGTCTCAGAAGCTCTAGAGTTGAGCCGCCTGCTCTGGACGGACGGACGGACGGATGGACGGATGGACGGATGGACGGACGGATGGATGGATGGATGGATGGATGGATGGATGGATGGATGGACGGACGGACGGACGGACGGACGGACGGACGGACGGACGGACGGACGGACGGACGGACGGACGGATGGATGGATGGATGGATGGATGGATGGATGGATGGATGGATGGATGGATGGATGGATGGATGGATGGATGGATGGATGGATGGATGGATGGATGGACGGACGGACGGACGGACGGACGGACGGACGGAGCGTCCCCTTTGAAATGAGATTGTGGCAGTTGCACTACGCTCGGCTTTTTCCCCTTTATATTTCTTTACCAGTGTTGTAAGTTGTTATTAGCCCTTTTTAAGACATCTTCCTACACTTCTAGCCTTATGTCACTTCTTCGCTTTTGAACCAAAAATTTTGCAATCGCTTTTTGCTAATTTCCACCGGTAATTTAATTCCCTGACTGTCGTTCTCTCTAATTCTTGAAACCTTAGGAAGAGTGACTGTGCCTGCAGTAAAACATAGGAATGGATACCATCAAATTTGAGTATGAGGTCTTCCATTGTTTCTACAAATTTCCCACACACAGCACACGTGTCCTGTATAATTTTCTTGTTATAGCTGCGCGTTCTAAGACACCCTGACCAAGCTCCAAGCAGTAAAGCACTGCATCTTCAGTTATAAAACGCTGCCTTCCAGATCTGCCTTTTCCAGTATCGGTATTGTTCTACACTGTGCTTCTTTTCCATTGAATTTATTTAATTTGTACCTTGCGCGTTTTTAACCTGTCGTTCAATGATGTTTCTTTAGCCGTCGTCGTGTCTGGCATAATTACTGGTTAGCTTCCAAGTTCTTTTGCGCCAGTTTAAGTCAACGCTCTTTCTGTGTAGGTATTCAAATACCTTAGCTTTCCCATCTGTTATCGTCCAACTTCCTCAGGCGTTCCTCGTATAGTATTTTACTCTGAGCTTCCCGTACTTTAAACGCTGCGCAGCCCATATCCCCCTGCACTGCCTCGTTTGTGGTTTTCCCGTGGGAACCTACTGCTAATCTTCTAACGGCTCTCTGATTTACTTCTAATCCCGACTGAAATTGTGCCTTTAAGCACAGAAGCGCATTCCCAAAAGTAAGCTCCTGCTCCATTATTTCTTTCCAAATACCTCTCAGTACATCATATTTGATGCACCCCGATAGTGCGCTATGTTTCTTTATCCCGGCATCACTTGGACTCTGTGGGAGATTGTCCGTCCTTTTCCGTGTACATCTGCCCTTCGTTTGCCCATGCCTTGAGATATTTGTTTTCGGCCACTAGGAGTAGTATTCCATGGCATTGCATTATAAGCACTTGATCAATTGTGTCATTCAAAATCACTCCTGAGTTAGTAGCGTTAAACTGAAACCTAGAGTGTTCCTTTGTCTGCACAGCAATTAACCCGAGTTTGCAAACCTTCCTTGCTATCTGCTAGCAGCACTATATCGTCCGCATATATTATACCTTGTAGTCGTTGCTCCACAACTTTAACGCCTAATCCTGTACTACAGATTATAACGTAGATTGTTCTCTCGTAACCTTCTTCCCATATTTTTCATATAAAACAAGAACAACAGCGACGACAGAGGACAATCTCGCCTTAATCCTTTGTGTACCTCAACGTTTGTCATACTCTTAATCCTATCCCATTTTATTTAATCTTTTGTCCATGTTTTGTGTTGAATATCAATTACCTCATGACCGATACTTTCATCTTTTAATATGTTCCACAGGAGTTTCCCCTTCACGTTGTCGTATGTACCGCTTATGTCCAGGAATGCTAAATACAGAGGTCTCTTTTCCACCTGAGCTATTTCTATGCACTGGGTAAGAAAGAACAGGATATCACCTAAGCGCCTACTCCTTCTGAACACGTTCTGAAGTTCTCGGAGTGTTCTATTACTTACTACCCAACACTGCATTTTTATTTTACCGCCTGCTTCGCCAGGCTGTGTATAATTAATGTCATCGTAATCGGTCGGAAGAATTTTATGTTCACCTTATCGCCTTTTCCTTTATAAATCAAATTTAAGTCACTCTGTTTCCAGTTGTGCGGGATTTGCTTATTTGAAATGACTGGATCTATGCTTTTATCAGCGTTTCCTTGCCTCTTTGGCCAAGTTCATTAACCAGCTTGATTATAATTCTTGTCTATCGCTGCGGATGTGCATTCTGGAATATTTTCTCTCGCCTTTTTCTTGTTAAGTCTAGTCAGTTCTAAACTGTTTTCTATTCTGCTATTCTGTGTTGCTCCCTCGAATTGGGAGGTTATCCTATCGCCGCTCCTAAATGACTCAGCTATGACTGATGCAATTTTACTTCACAGCGTCGTCTTCCTCTGAAAATTTTCCCTCGGCACCTTTATTCACTTGCTGTTTTTTTTATTCGTTTTACCAGGCTACCTTAAATGGTTCCGGAAATTTCTTGGCCCTCCTTTAGTTGCATCGCGAACTTCTGCGAGGCAGCGACCAGAGCACTGCTTTATTTTGGCACAGAGGAGGACCTGCACTTGCTGTTTTTTTGTCGATAGGATTTCAATTTTTGGCCTGTTTCCTGTTAAGATAACTGCGCCCTCTTTGCTTCTCTGTGTTGTCTTGAAGCCAACCGTCTTTTTCAATGGCCTAATTTTCCTATTCCATAAACTTCGTGGCTTCCTCTTTCCTCTCTAGCGGTTTCGTCTGTTTACTTGTTTCTTTTTACTAATCAATAGTGCTAACTGATTATAATTCCACATTTCCATGGGATGCTTCTCTATTGATGCATCCATGCTGGCCGCTATTATCCCTATTTGTTCGTCATTTATTTTGCGTCCTGTTTCTGACTTCTCTGCATTTATCTTTTGATTGGGGCTCCCATCTGTAGACTAATACGCTTATGATCACTTCCTAAGCTGTACTTCTCTCCTTGTCTGTTTCCATTAGTACGAGCTTCCTGTACATTCCCTGCGACGGTCAGCAGTAGTCAATGGTCTCGGCCTGTTACGGGATTCTAAGGTGATTTGTCCCTCACACTTACTTTCTCTATTCACAATAACTAGGTTTTGTCGCTCACCAAAGTATAGCATTAACTTCCCGTTACAATCTGTGTATCCATCGAGATCCTCAATGCGGCAATTCTTGCCACGCAGCAGATTAATATGGGCACCGTCTCCAAATATGCTTTATATTGTCATTGAGACACTGAAATAGGTTATTGTTTTCATGCCTGCATTGTCCCCTGGCCCTAAATAAACTACGCCTAGCCATGCCCTTTTACCGGCAATTGTACCTTATACCCAGACATGTTCTTGGCTGGTTTACTTTATTCGTTGACAATTTGTTCCTTGATGTGTAAGCATACCTACCCCTCCTACCTTCTGCGATGTTGTTCTGTTGCTCTCTTCGCATACGAAGCCATCAATAAACGGTTGATCTTCTAGATCCCTGAGATGTGCTTTGCATAGCGCGCACATACCTACTTCTTCGTTATTTAACTGCTGTTCCATTTCTAATCATTTCGCTCTCCTTATACCGTCTTGGATGTTTATGTATCTGATCGTGATGTTAAATTTCTTTTTAGTAGTTTTCTTCCTGGACCTGATAGTGGTCATTTTGCTGGGCTCAGCCGTCATTGTTACACTTTCTACTTCGATTCAAGTTGTCCCTGCGCTTTAACTCCCAGTGGACCCCTAAATATCTACTGCCCGGCATGCCAGGCGCCAGCCGATCTCTGCTCCTAGCCTTCCACTAACATGAATGCTTCTCGTGTAAAGCATCTGTCAAAGCCTGCTCTATGCACTTCCCAGTTTATGCCTGCCGCTTCATAGTCTTTCTCTTGGCCTCCCTTCCTAATCTCTAAATTAACAGCCACAACGTCCTTGGTAACCTCTCCGTCCCATCCTTGCACCTCCGGCACTGTGCGCACTATGATCTGCACTTGCTGTGCTATCGCCCTTATATCGACAACTCCATTCGCAAATATGTCCATTAATTGTGCGGCTTCACCATGCAGGACATCATTTAGCCCTGCTGCTGCCACCACCAAATTGCGCTCTGCAACACTCAGAAACTTCGTTTTTAAGCATGCTAGCTCTTACTCTTGACGTTTCGAGGATTCGTGGGGCCTGCAACCACCGTTAAAGTCACTGGAATAGGAAAAGTACCGCAACCATCGCCGGAGCCGCCGACCCGCCGCCATATTTGGTCCAGCGCCGCCGAAGCGAGGGCCGCGCGCTGTGCATTTTACACAGAATGAATTAGGCTTTGCGAATTGTGCGTGCTTTTACAGCAGTGAATGAAGAATACCGTTGTTCACTTGGTAATTAGGCGAAAAAAGGCTGTAATTATTAAGGCGGATGCTTTCGCAGCCTCGTGGAATGAAAATATGTGTCACGTGTACATTAGAAGGCAAGTAAGGAGAGAAATTTGACCTTGGCCGATATAGGCCAAAACCGATGTCCAACCTGATTTCACAACAAACACAATGGCGACATCCAAATTTGGCTTGGGCCACTCCCAAATTTGGCCCTCATCCCTCAAAATATGGCTTCAGCTGACGTGGGCCACAATTGATGTCCAACATAATACGACAACAGCGAACACGATGGTGACATCCAAATTTGGCCTGGGCCGCTTAGAAGAATCTCAAACAACGCATAAGAAGGCACAAATGCTGCACCGAAAAGCGCAGCACCCAGGCACTCTTCGATGCCTTTATGCAGGCATCTAATGCACAAGCGTCAATACGCGACTGGAAATGCTGCGCACGCGTGTCACCGCCAAGTGACACATAAAGCAAGTGCTACATAAAGCTCCGAAGGATCTGTGCGTCGGCGGCCGCGAGAAAAATGCGAGCGGACCATTTATGGGGGAATGATCACGTGACCGCGGAGAACGAATCGGGAGCGCGCGCGGCCTGGCGCGCCGGCCCGGCGGCGAGAGAAATTGATTGTGGTACTTATCCCGTTCCAGTGACTTTAACCACCTTGAGATCACAGCACCATCTGTGGCAGAAAGTAGAAAACAGCGCATCTCGCATCGAGACTTATAACGCCGTCTACAATAGCATTGCAGAAACAGCCACCTGCCGTGTGCCAAAGTTGACGTCACCGTCCAATATTGGGGGTATAGGCGGAAATATGTGGGTATGACATCAAGGGATGAAATTGCGGCATAGTTTCGGTTCCTCGAACGAAGATGTAAGCCATTAAAATCTGGTTGTGCCCTCCCATCCATTTCGCCCCTCCCCCCAAAAGTGTTCCATAACGGGATGAAAACTCCTGTTACGTGACCGCCTTAGGTGTGTAGATTCGTTCCGCTATATATATTCCGACAACAAGGGGCACAAATCCGGGGACAGTTGTGTACCAAATGTGGTAGGCAAATAGAGCCCCAGAGGTTATCGTATAAGAATAACAACACGAATAAGTAATAGGTAAGCATTGTACACATGCAGTTACTAATTGAAGCGTTACCATATCGCACCACAAGCCGAATTCTAGGACCACCTTGAACCCCAAACGAAGTAAGTTTCTTTGGAGACGTACCATGGGGGGGGGGGGGGGGGGGGTGAAACTCGACAACGTTCGCGTTCTTCGCTTTGTTAGTCTAGTAAACCAAACAGCTAACACTCGTTACTTCAACGTCTTTCAGACGGTGGTGGCCTTTTTTGTCTCTCTCAGTAGTGCTTCCATTTTCCTGCCTGGGAATGCCTGAATGGTACCCGCTTTTCACCTATTACGTGCTCCATTATAGTCCTTTTGCACCTGCTCATGTGTGAGTCACCAGCGATAAGCACTAGGGTATTCTCTCTCTCCCTCCTAACTTCTGCATTTTTCGGCCTCTTCTCAGTGGCTATGACCTCCTTCCTTGTGGCTAGCTTGTTCCCTTTTTCTCCATTGCCTTCAGACTTCCTTGCAGCCACGTGTGCGTAGCTGTTCGTGTCTCCTGCCTGACTTGCTCCCCTTTTGCAGTCCTTGCCAGAGCAGTCCCCATCCATGTGGCTGGCGCTGGCATGTCTGTAAATGCAGCTTCGCATGACAGTGTCGGCCATTTTTGCGTCCAACAATTGACTAAGCTGTTCTTGAAGCTTGCTCTTCTCTGTCCTCTCTACCTGTAGCTCTCTTTCTAGACCATCCCTACGTAACGCTAGGTTGTTGTTCGCTCGCTCAGCCCTAACCAGGAGTGCACTTCATACGCAGCATCTGCTCATAAAATCCGCGCTTTCTGCCTCCTGTACAAATTCGAATCGCGTTTCCTGCAAATTCACCGATGGCTCACTCTCTTTGCACTTAACCTTTAGTGGCTTGATCATTTTATTTGCACTCTATTATTGCTACCACAAAATGCTAGAAAATATACAGGCTAAAAAAAGCCACTTGCCAGCACGTGCTGAAATAAAACTGTGCCTACCGAAAAAAACCGATCACCTAGAAAATGAATAACTACCTGTCTAAACTAGTTACATCATAAATGGGCGCGCTAAATCAATAGCTGCCGGCCTGAAAAGACATGGCCGTTAGGTCACTGACCTGCTCTTTCGCGAGCACTTCACTTGACTAGCCTAAATCTAATCGTTCAAAGTATTAAAGGGAAGAACTCATCAATCTGACGTTGACACGGCACTCTTGGTGTCATCAGTCCGTCCAGCCCTGGTCATGACACGTAATCTTAAGAGCACCGAAACACGCGTCGGCACCGCACGGCTGTCAAAAGCAAAAGCAGGTGTCCCCAAGAGCAACCTGCCAGAGCAGTGGCGCATCGCCTATCTACAGGAGCACTGCGCCAGTAGTGCTATGAGGACTGCCCTTGATCCATTAATCATGAAAGGGAATGAGCACTTGCACGGCGGGCAACCCTATAGTCGGTTTCATACGTAGCAGACAACGCCGTCAAAGCCATTGCGCCTGTTCACACAGCCGAAATCAGCGCCAAAAAGTACTTCGCCATAAAACCACAGTGATCACAAGCATATTTCGTTGAGACAAAACTTATAAGGAGCCGTGAATGGCCCCTCCTTGACTTAGCTTTTCTTACCGACACATTTTAACAGCATGGCTCATCGAGACTTCGAGAAGCAAGAATTACATGTTGCAGTATGATACGCGCTTGGTAGGGCAAAGCGCTTCTACTCAATCCGCGCCAGAAAGTACCTCACATAAAGTGAAATATACAGCCTGACATAAAATGAAACTTACTTGAAAACTGTGCGCCTCACAGCTTCGACCATGATTTTCATTGCTAATATAGCGTTTTCAAATTCGTCTTTGTTTCCGTGCATACAGTTACCAGAGTTTCCAAAAGGATGAATGATATGCGGAAAAATATTATACTTCGCGGAAGAATTACTTGCGCAGCCTCCGTAGCGTTGCCTGCTATATTTGAAACAGAGTATATAGCTGCGGCTATGTACTCTTAAGGAGAGATTAAGCTATTTCCCAGCTATTTCTTTTAGTGACGCCAGTTGTATGCAACTTAAAAATATATAAGAAGCCCATTTTAAGAAATCCCCTTAAAATGCTGTATATTGGTGGCGAACTAAATAAGTAAATTTGAGTGGTAAATTATTCTGCATGCAACACATATGAGCGATATTGGCCTATGGCTGCAGGATTAGAGATAGCTTCACGATATGCTTACTCTCGTGGTATTGTTTTATTTACGCTAGCCTAGAAAAAAATGAATTTATCTCCGACAATGTATTCTACACAAGTTTTTGAATGAACTTCATTCATGCCATTCAGCAAGCAGATTGCATATCAATAGCTATGTGGTGCATTTTATCGCTTGGAAGTACGGTAATGCAGGTTACATTCACTGTCTTTAGTAGGTTGAGGACTTGGGAGCTAACTTAAATGCCTTATGCTGAACACAAAAAATTGCGAATATAATCTTAGGTGTACAAGCACAAAGATCTTCTTGTACTGCGTCTCCATTGCAACTTAAAGGAACTCACAGCGATGCTCCATACCTCTCGCGATCGAAGGCGTGGGCGTCGGTGTAGTGAGCGAAAATTCCCCGGAGAAGCGACCTAGTTAAGCCTGCGAAGTCACACACGACCTTGTGGCGCCATCGCAACATGCCAACATGATTACGAAAATGCTGATCACAGTGGAAGTTGTCACTCTAATTAATTATTGGTCACGAGAAGTTCTTTGGAAAGAAGAACCTGGGTCGCACAATTCTCATCGGTGGAAACACTTGACATAGACGGGATAGCGGGGCATTGCTTTACGGCTGTACCACTGCAACAGGAGTTCTCTTAGCACTCCCATGGATGTATGAATGTGAGGAATAAGCAGTTTTCAATATATCGGCATTAGCCCGTTGACGTTTTCGTGTCATACCGTTAAGGCGGAGTTAAAATGTCTACTCCAATCTTTTAGTTAGTGGAGTGTTCCGTTATTTCATGACTTATCTGTCCGTCAGCGTTTGACTTTTTTTATCACAAAGCGAGTCCAATGCGCAGAATAGTTCGTATTTTAAAATGTACTTTCGCTTTCTGTGCGGCCTCATTTTTTGGTAGCAGGTCCTCAGGTACCGAGTATTCTAGACAGAGTGAAAGTCTAAAGGCTGCGAGGCAGCCTAGACTTTTCTGCCTTGGTGCTGGGAGGAAGCTTTTAACTCGTTGGTTTCTTGGACTGCCACTACGATGAATGGTTCGTTGTTATTTCTGTGCAAAAGGCTCTGAGACAAATCAGCGGGCTGACAAAGTCCATTCAAAACATCCAGGTCGTCTGACATGACGAAGGTCATGGTCGTGGTCCTGTCTGCAGTGCTATTCTTCGCATTTGTTGCGGTGCTCGCCGTTCTCTTTATTGGATCACATGGTGAGTAACAGCATGCCTCTATCACCATTGACAACGTGGTAGACAGCATTAGTCAAAGAAATACGCTTATAATCACCACAAGCGTTTTTTGGTGTCGAGGTGATAGAAATTTATATTAAGGAGCAAAGGGAAATCATGTGAGTAATGAGAGGCACTCCTTATGATAATTAGAGGGAGATAATGCTTCAGCGTTACGTGAATTTTTGTGGTAGCAGCTACATGATATTTATCATCTTTCATCTGATATCACCGGGTGTTCTGGCATTTATTTTTTGCTGCTGATCATTCTGAAGATTGTTTGACCGGCACTGTGCCTTTGTCTTGTGCGTCTCCCTCAATGCATATCATTGGTTCCATAAACGAGTGCACTCTTGTCAGCCATTCTCCGGGCCATTACGGTGATCAGTCTTCAGCGTTTGTTCTTCGTAGGACTGTATTTCATTGCCCCAAAGAATGGGAAACAGGCAAGTCAAGCAACATATGCTACGATTAAGTTTTATTAAGATTATTTTAGAGATAGTATAGCGTAGGCTGCTGTCATACTTTTTTTTCAACTCCTCTCGAAAGATGATGAAAACTTCTCCGTCAAGGCGAAATCTCGATTGTTCCGTACAACTTTTGCATCGGCTGCGTTTTACTGCAGCCTCGGATTCGGACGACAACGTGAAAGGCAACGGTGGTGATATTGCCGGTGATGCTGCTAAGAGAGGCATGCCGGCAACCCCTGTCAGCGTGCAAGTCCCGCCGGGACCGCGAAGGGAGACATCAGTGGAGACGGTTACACCAGATCACGGTTCGTTTTGACTCTTCCAACCACTGATACCATAAAACAAGATGTAAACTCACTGTCATCAGCCCATCATTTCGTGTATATTCTCCTACATGCAGTTTGGTTGGTCCAAGCCTTAGAGTGTGTGAGCATTATAAGGTTCGCTGAGGACGACTTCAGCAATTTTCGTTATTAGTAAAAACTTATTTCTATACTTCTTTTTCCCATGTCATTATCTTTTCGACAGAATGAGACGCATTGGGTCTGGAAAAAGAGTAATTTCAAAATGAAAATTTTTATCACTGCCGCTAAATTCAAGCTTGTGACACGAGGTGCAAAAGGAATCCGTGCTCAGCCAATGAAAGTTAATGACACTGTACCATGGCAGAAAGAGTTCGCTAGAAAATCTGTCTCTGCATCAGTGTGTTTGTGTTTTCTAGCTTATATTACATCAATTTTTATCTTTATTTCTATTGCTATATTTATTTCGTTAGACTATCAAGTTGATTAATATAGTCGAACTTACTGTTCTTCCTTACTGTCCTTTTATTGCGCTGAAGAGCTTTGTAACGCCCGAATTGAGAAACCATAGGGAAGATCGCGGAATATGCGCTAAAAACGGGCCAATGAAAGCAGAAAGGGATCAGAGTATGTTGAAAAAATATGGGTCATAGAAAGATTGCAGAGGGCTGGGGGGGGGGGGGGGGACTAGTTGCCGAAAAATTACGATGGTTAAAATTAGTGCGCTGCTTTCAAATTTACAGGACACATGTAATGATAAGGACGGAGTGCACACAACGAAGCGGAACTAGCAACTGTCTGCTCACCTACTGCGCCACTGGCAGCAAAAGGGCACACGTGGCAATCTAGGAAAACACGCGCAAACGTGCGATAACTGCATACGAAGTATTATCAGTCAATTACCTTAAGTTCGAATCGTGCTTGTTTTTCAGACCGAGTGTAGTTTCTAAGCTGGTTTTGTCTTTTGAATTTTACAGCAGCGCACAATCTTCTTTACCGAAGAAGTAAAACGCCGGAGAGGTTCCACGCAATTTCACATGAATGCGATTTCTTCAACCGTTGCAATTTTTGTAAACTTTGATTTTCTCTAAACTGAGCACGCCTTAGGGCTGTGGCGATCCGGATTTTTGGCGACCGCGGAACACGCCCGCTAGTATAGCCGCTGAGTTGTTCAATCCTTTTAGCACAGAAGGTCACCCAAGAACTGCTATCGACTTCGACGCGTCTTCCTTCTTTCTTTGCTTCCTTGCATCAAAGCTGCAAGAAGCCAACGCACAAAGCACTATTCTGGCAACTTTCAATTGAGACCACCTATTCACGCCAGTCAGAGCAAAAAAAAAAAAAACCAACAGATGCCACACGCGCTCCAAACTTTTCAAAATAACCATAAAGATGTCATTCCTTGTAGTGACGCAGAAAAAGAAATTTCCATTTTATCGGGGAAACAGAAGAGTTCACGACAAAAGAAAATAAAGAAAATTCGTACTGTGCTTTGTATACCCTACTTATGGAATAAATGGATACAGTGCAGCGCGTTTTCTTTTCGTTTTAACCTCGTTATTCCTTTCTTGCTTTCGCTGCCCGTTTGTTGTCCAAGCTGTCGCCAGTCGCGTATGGTGCGATTGCGCTCGCGGCGATCGGCCGATGTCGAAGGCAATTACTCCTCCGTGCCGGACTACGAGACGGTCTGCGAATGGCTCTTACAATTGACCCTCACGACATGAGCAATCGCCCGACCGAAAACAAGCATGGTAGGCCGCACGATGTTTTAATGCCTTTGAGCGTGCCTAGTAGGTAAAAGAGAGGGATGGCGGTGCATAATGCAGATGCTGTGAAGCGCGACCAATTCAAAATTGTCCTACATTGTCGATATCAAAATGCGCGTATGTTGCAATACTCTCACTAGAGGACCCGGCATCTTACTTTTTTTTTATTGCCTACCTAAATGCTATAATTAATTATAGGTGTTCTGCATTTCTCATAGCTCAGCTGAGGTTCCTTCGACGTGCTGTAGACGTTGATGACTAAAAAGAGAACGAGCAAAATCTGAGACGGCCGACAGTTTAGATGCGACACCTATGTGTGTTTTTGTTTTTGCACACAAAAACAGCTGGTTAATTGCAACTAAACGACAGAATTTCATCTTTGGTGTTTTTCTCTGTACAATGAAATTAATTTAAGTCCTTCTTCGCATTCCATGTTGGTCTCAGTATTCTTAACCGTTTCTCTCTCACAGTGCCGCAAACTCGAACGCCGCGGCCTCTGTCACCTACACACCCTCCGGGAGTCCAGAGCTGTAAGTTGGCGTTCTTGCATTCAGGTCGCACGCGCCGGCAAACATGCCACTTCTGTCGCTTTTCTAGGCTTTCAGCCCCGTGCGCAGAAGAAATGACCTCACTACACGTGCAGCTTTCTGCTACGCTGGTAGCGTATATTTTTTAAGCAGTGTATTGGTTTTTTTGTTTGGTATCAGTTTTTCTTTGGCAATATTTATAATTGCTCTAGCGCCTTTGTACATGGTTTCGCTTGCAGTTTGCATAAATAATAATGATTACCACAGTAAAGTCAATACTTTTTTGATGGCCCGTCGTAACCACGTTCGAGGAAACTGCGAGCGAAGTAAGCAAACCGACCTATCGGACACCAAGATGAAAACGCACGATTTACAAGTACGCACCATTGCCAAAATACCTTGGCTTTTCTTGCCTACTCGAGATCAATATTTTTATATAGTGGTGAGACTCTTTAATTGGGGGGTTTTGTTGCCAGGGGTCCTTTATACGGCTTCTATATTTTAGAAAATTTCATTTACAAGCAACCCTGCCTAACATACTCCTTTTCCGTGCTTAATGAAGGTTTTTTTGTCGCCACTACTATTGGACTCGTCGATAAGTGCACTTTGTGTAAGCCGAACGAACCGCTTCCGATACTACTTACTCTCCTGTGCGAAGAGAAAGAGCAGCGTCATTAATACCACTCATATGAAAGTTTGCCAGTGGTGCTGAGATTTGATTTCATAAATAGAACATTGTGCTTAGAAACTATAAATCTAAGAGTAACCCATTTTGTTAGCTGCAGTCAGGGGATCGAAGAGCCTTGCTGAATGGGGGATCATAGATTGAAGATTGGAGAAGTTATTCCGTCAAAATACTAAAGTAATGTAATCAGTTGTGAATGGCGCATACAAGAAGTCTGACATTCTAGAATACTACCTATGGGATGTTAGAAATGGGGATGGCATGATGCGGTGTCGCTTACACAAAAGAATGAAAGACTTTTTTCTGCAAATCATCAAGTGGGTCCCATTCGCGGTATGTTTAAATATAATGATGCCTCGACTTATGTTCCATGTATTCTCTGAATGTTTTATATGGTGGCCGCACATTTAAATGCCTCAATTGAGGTGATTAAATAAGCAGCAGCTCTGACATAACTCATGTAGCACATCAGTATTCGACTTGATTAGGTTCAGAACGTATGAAATCTTAATGGCACGTGGATAAATATTTTTAGAATTAATTAAACTTCTACGGAGACCGCTTTCATTCAAGAAATTTTACATTGTGGTAAAAAGTACATGTTACTCATATCAGTATTCACGAAACACACTCGTTTTAGCATCATATGCAACCCTCTGGAGCGCAAGTCTGGAGCTTCGCTTTCAAATTCCGCAGGTAGCTGCCACGTTGTCTTTGCGGCCAAAATTTTCTGTATATATTCGGTAAGGAGTGCAGAAAAATCACTGCTCGGGCGAGCGTCTTGCTTTCTAACGCGGCCGTTCTCGCTTGTGAACAGGCCCCGTTGACGGATACCACGGGAAACGCATCGGGCAGATGTACGGCTACAGCAATGACCTCAGTGGATTCTTGTACGCCGCCAGCGACAACATTGTTATCATCACAGGACTGAACTACGATGGAAAAGAACCTGGTGCGGTCACATTTGTTTCTTTTTAAGGCGATGCATCCTGTTTTGTTAGACCCCCAGCATTACCATGCTTTTAAATAAGTTTCATGCCCGATCTAAATTCGCTGATTGACGTAAACCCCATCCACAGTTAGCCACCACTAAGTTTATCGGTGTCGGCTAAGTTTTTTTTTATGCCTAGCCGGTAACCGCGACTACGCTTCCAGCTATATCACACTACCGAACCAACATTCTTTGGTATGTCATTGGTTCCCTATTTTAGTTTTGTAACCATTACGTCCTAAAATAAACTGCAATGTTCAAACGCGTTTGCACGTCTCTGAATGTCGCGGAACGACTCAAGTTGTCATCCGGTGTCGAAAACACTTTTCTCTGTGTGTCTGATTTGGTCCTAAACTAAAGACATCACCTGGGCTTAAGTTCCCTTGCCGCATTTAGCGTCTGTATTTTCCAAGCAGACGTTCTTCTGCACGGGATTGAGTGTGCTGATTTTTCTTTTTTGATTGCATAAACTCGACGGTATCTCACCAATCAATGTCAGGGCAGTGAACTGCCCTCAACATACCAGGAGCATGAAAATCATTTTATTCTCACATCAAAATGTCTTCAGGACACTTTTTCATTCGTTTTCAGTCATGCTATAACTGCTACTCTATCTTTAGAAACGACGTCTGCGTCTCGTTTTGCAGGATGCAAGCTGACCTGTTCAACCCTTTGGGTTGATTTTATTGGTTTCAATGAACTATTACGCCGAACAGAGTACAGAGGTGACAAGTATGTGGTTGCAATTACCTGCAGGATAAGGCTCAGAGAATATTTCGTGAAGCCCGCAGTAAGTCGGCTAATCATGATTTAGTGCACAGGAGTGTGGCGCCAGCTGTAGCCTTTAGGAGTAAGCTCAGGTAAGTTCGGAGAAGAGTCGCGCCAGCTGTAGCCAATAGGAGGAGGGCGTCTCGCCAGCTGCCGCCGAGTGGAGCGACGATGTGACGATGAAAAGAAATGCGGTTGTGTGCACCTGCAGATGCCACAAAAAAAAAGAATAAAAATGCTCGGTTTAATTATGTTAAAATCCTACCGCTGTTTTTTGAACGCACGTATCCAGTGCTTCATCCAGTAGAAGCCAAGAAAGGTTAAGAACATGCAGAGAACGTTTCGCCTGACTCGGTGTCTTGTAGAAGGGAGCGCCAATAACTGCGTGTTTTACGAAACCGTTTCAGCCAATGAAGAAGAACGCGATTCGCTTTTGCCGAGCGAAATGTTTTCGATGTTTATGGCTTCTTCCATTGTTGTTGGCTTCCTCCGGACTCAAGCAACTTCTTTCATTTCGGCTCAATTTTGGTGCTTGGTGGTTAACCTGGGTATGGCGTAAACTCTTCTGTATATGTGCACGTTGGCTCTCCCTTTATACGGATGGCGCGCTGCTTGTCCAGGTCTTTTGTGCTCTACAGCGGCTGCTCAACCAGTTTTTCAACGTGTCGCGCTTGCTACTTTTGCTTTCCCGAAGAGAAATTATGTCGCATAGTCTGGGCTCACCTAAAATCAAACCAAGAGGACTGCTGCTTAGGAACCCATCTTCTTTGTTGCACACATACCACAGAATGTTCCCCAATTCTCAAGCGCTGATGATGGTACTGGAGAGGCTTTTGGGACGCTGGCTAGAAAGGGGACATAAACAGAAGAAACTTAGAAACTCTTCCTCTTCAAGGCCAGAACCTATTTATGCATGAGAAGTTATTAGGGCGAAAGCCTTCAATGGCTCATGCTTGCGTTCGTCCGGCCTCCCGTCCGTTGCGATCTTCAAGTCGATATACAAAAAAAAACCTTGCACACGATGGGACTCAAACTACAATCTTTCCGTTCCACAGCCGAGCGTGCTCACGACTAGGCTACTTCCTGCCAACGTATACATAGTTGTTCTTCTCTAGGACGCTGGAGAGTTCGCAGAAAGGCGTCGATTCAGACGGATGCAACCAAAACGCCCTCCAGTGTCTCTAGCGTTTAAGATTCACAAACAGTTGCGTACTTAATTACCATCTTAACCACACATCAGTGATACGCAAAATCGCGCTAAATTAAGCTTTCGCCTCACCGCACTTTAGGTCAACAAAGTGTCCTCCCCCTCACTCTGAATTTTTAAAGCGGCATTATGTGGTAGTTGCTATAGCATTTTTGCAGTCGAAGTGCTAACTCTGACAAATTGACACAGAGAAGACGAACAGTTAGTCGTTCTGTTCATCCTATCTGTGCTTATTTGTCGGAGCTAGTGCTTCTTTAGCAAAAAAAGTTATTCAGTTTGAAATGTTTTTTTTTTCAAGTTTACCTAGGCATGTGAAATAATAGCCAAACTAATTTCTACTGGAGAGCAATAAGGCCGCTTGTTCATGTCTGCCTTCCCGAGCCTGTGTGAAACTTAACAGCTCCAGGAATATAACATTCATCATATTGAACGTCCAAACTTTTGCGCAAAACATCGCAGTGAGCAACGAATTGAACCAAATGACATGTTTTTTTTGGCAATAAAATATTTTGACATTGCTTATTCCTCGTTTATCTATTAGATCCATTTTCTTTGCGCAAGTAAATACTGATTGTTTCTAACTCAATTTTGATTTTTTATTCTGAATTTCCACCTTTCCAATAATCGGCCTAAGCGGTCAGGGAATAGGCTAGCGTTTATGCCTCAAGGGCGATTTGTGGAGGTGGCACATACAAGATTGCATGGCGAGTACAAGCCTGCAGTTACTGTGTCAAAGCCACAGCGTCCCAGTAAGATTGTTTGGAACCCAATGAAAAAGTCCATGCATCGATTTCGGGTGTTAAAACGCAGTATATCACAGCATATTTTCTGACTTCTCGTGTGTGTCTCAGTTATGTTAGGATTGATCAATTTGTTATTGATAGTGTCTTAATATTCTTCTAAGTTCTAGTGTTTTGTTATGTTCCAGTTCTTGCTTTCCTGAGGTTTATCTTCGCTTTCTCTTTTATTCTCAGAAACATGTTCTCCTGGCGCCCCACATATAATCCCTGACAGCTTAAGTATAAAAATGGATTACATGAAATAAGCGTTGTGCTGTTCGTGTTTGCTTAGTGGTGTTTTATAGTTCGGTAAAGTCAGACTTAAAGGGCGAAACGCGGACATGATACGTTATGACTGCGGCGCTGCATTATTTCTTCGCCCACAGCTGCACACTTCTGGGCCCAATACAGTCAGGTGCCGGTCAACGAGATGGTGGGTGACGAGCTGCCGGACGAGAATGGCAGGTTTGTAACGGCGTCTTGCAAGGCCCTTTCCTGGAGGCCGCCTTGGGCTCAATCATATTTTAACGCCTACTCAAGTAAAAAAAAGCATGCAGTTTCAAACAGGGTGCAGTATTCTATGAAATGCTATCAAGCTTTTGAGAAGTTCTTTTCGCATTACTGACAAACTGCACGGTCTGCATAATATTGTCTTCAGCAAGGCAAAACATCGGCCTTCGTATAAATGTTCTGACAGCGCGAAGCTCCTCTGCTGTTGTCGGCGGCTAATCTACTAGGACAGATAATTCCCTGTTAAGGTATGCGAACAAAAAAACCTTTTCACTGCTGCATATTTAAGCACGTAGAACATATAATGTTCGGAAGAATCCCTTCTGCAGGTGCCGTACGACAGCGGAAAAAGGTGGTAATTTACAGGGAGTTCTATGCACTTGCAGGCTATGCATTTAAGACCAATACGTTGAAGACAAATAAGGAAGCCTTGAGACTTTCAGCAGTTACTAGCACGAAAACGCAGCAGCTAGTATAAATAATTATCATCTTAATGTTAGTGTTCTTCCTAAGTTAAATGTGCGCATGCTAAAACTTTCTATAAATTGGACAGAAACTACAGTGCTAGGTAGGGACTGCTATAATCTTAATTATGACTCTGCACAATCGGCTGAGGAGGGAAAGAAATTTCAGTCTCGGCGATATTGTCTGAAGCTAATTTGGTTCCCTGCTAGTGCTGCACATCATTTGTCGAAAAGGTGCGACGAGAGTTAAGCGAGGCTACATAGGCTGGCACCGGCACTTTGTAGCACGACTGTCATTCTAGGCCAGAGTACCAGCCAGTCGGAAGAGTCAACCCTGTGCCCACTGGCACCCTTTTTACCTCGCAGCAACGGCGTCCTGCCGGCGTACAAGAATGCCACGGTCCAGCTGAAGTTGCCAAAAGTGATCACAGCCTATCAATCTCTGGGAATCTTCAGCACGCAGCAAAACGTAAGGCGCACATTTTCCAGGCTCGCGAATTTGTTATAAATATTCCTGGCATAAATTTCACCCAAAAGCAAAATCATACAAATTTCGCTTAGCCATCTCTTTTCGGTTAAGTATTCTAAACAACTCAAGAACACAGAAATAGGATGATATCCACTGAAGAAGTTTTTCACCAAGGCAGATTTAGAAAAACTATGATTTTCAAATTAAAACCTTAATGTATCTCTACCAGTATCCAGCCGTTATCAATCAAATGTGAAATGAAACATACAAATCTGTACGCACACCCCATACTTTGGTCACGTGTTTTCGTTTAGATGCTTTGTTAGACATTATTGTATCGTGATAACCAGGAAGAATTCGCTGACTCATGCTAAATTATGGACTTGGGTAATATGGACTTGAATTCTTTCAATGATACTGTTTCTGTTGCAATTTTTACGACCGAAAGGTGTTTAAAACTGGCTGTAAGATCATGTATGGCTTCAGGTCACCTCATAACAAATTTTGATACAGTAGCTCATCCAGAACTTTGATTCGCTGCGAGTCTAATACCAGCCTGTCGATGAAAAGCCAGCAGACAGCCCACGAAGGAAGAGAAATTCGATTCCACTTTTTATGGCTCACGTTTCATGAAGTTCATGTCGAGATCACAGCCGTCATGCGGCTTTTAAAACAAACTGACAGCATGAGGGAAAAGGTTGTTTCAAAGATACTTTTATCCGGAGTGCACGATTTCCACAGGGCCGAATCCACGCCCCGTAAAGTAGTGCTAATGCACCGCCGCGTGGCTTGGTGGTTATGGTGGTCGCCTGCTCGCACATAAGGTGCGGAATCTATCCCGGCCGTGGCGGTCGCACATCGAGGGAGCTGAAGTGAAAGATGCCCGTGTACTGTGCGATGTCAGTGCTTGTTAAAAGACTCTAGACAAAATAAATTATCAGGAGCCCTCCACTGCGGCGTCCCTCAATGTCTGAGTCGTTTTCGGACGTTAAACATCAAAGAATGAATAAACAGTAGTGCTATGCATGTCTTATATGTTTTTGAGCTGAAGTTCTCACTTTTCAATGAAAAAGATGATTCAATGTATCCTGCATTGACTAGATATGCAAGCCCCTTTTGATATACTCGCGTACTCCTTTACGACACGCGTTTCTCAATTCCAAGTTCTGAACAACGAGAGCATACCCACGAAGTTCGGTTTGGATGCCAGAAAATATACTTGCTATAGAAATAAAAGTTGCAGGACACATAAGCTTAGCAGCTTTGGGTGAAAAACTGCCCTCACTTACCGGGCATAAGTCTACGAACTGTTGTGCAGGACAGACAGGGCAGAGGAGGTAATGTGAGCAAAGTGCACTTCATACCGTCACATACGGCAGATGGCTCAACCGCGCCTTCAGAAAGAGAATGAAGGGTATGGCACAAGTGGTGGGCTGTGTGCTCAAATAGGTTCAACGCGTGATGTAAAGAGTGTTGGCTATGTACAAATAAATTTCACAGCAACAAGAACAAACTATTGCATAACGAGAGCCAAAATTGCTCACCTGCCGCCATTATTCAACTCAATTCAGCTCTTAACATTTAAGAAGATTTGTCTATAATTAGCATAGATTAGCCCAGTGACTAACGAGTAGGTTAAATACTACTTGCCGTACTTTGCCCAGCAGTACAGACCTGCTCCACAGCCAAGCTATGGCAAGCGTCCTGAAAGGCAACAAATTTTAATCAAGCCTTCGACACCAGTCTGTATCTTAGCTTCTAATATCTCAGTGCTGGGCATGCGTAGATCAAATCTCGGATTAGCTGTATAAAGTTTGGGTTACGGTTCACGTCTGAAAGCGACTCGGGCTATGAGGAACGCCGTAGTGAAGGGCTCCGGAAATTTTGACCTCCTGGGGTTCTTTACTGTGCACTAACATCGCACAGTACATGAGCCTCTAGAATTTCGCCTCCGTCGAAATTCGGCCACCGTGGCCGAGATCGAATTTCCTTCCTTCGGGTGAGCAGCCGAGCGCCATAATAACTGAGCCACCGTGGCGACAGCTGTATGAAGTGAACAAGTCCTTAAAATGTTGTGGTCAGTGAGCATTTAAGCGGCAAACTATAACAGAGTGGGTCTCTCTCAAGTAAAATTCTCTTATCTTGTTTTAAGGCCCGGTTATCTCGTTCTTCCTCGCTCTCACAATGAATGGCGCCAAGATGTTCCCAGCTATTTGCACAAACATGAGAAAAAGACTAGAGCTAAGATTTACGGAATTGCAAAGGATTGTCAATTCTTGTGGATACATTAAAATAAGAGTTTACCGGAGAATTATTTTTTTTTGTAAACCTAAATGTTACATGGAGTCTTTTGGTTGCATATAGACAGGTAATATCATGTAAGCTGGTATTGGAAAGTAAGTGGTCGGTTTTATCCTGGTATGTTTACGGAGGGCAGCATGACTTATTTTTTAAAACATCATTGGACTAATTGGTGCTTTCTGAATCTAAGAAAAAAAGCAGCGCTAAAGCATGCAACCACCGAAGAAAAAATGACAACAGACAAGCGCTGACTCCAGACTTCCCATCTTCCAAAGAGAAATTTACTATTCTGGCTGTGTTATGTTCAAATAGGAAGCTTTTGCCGCTGCAGATGTGAAATCATGCCGCGCAGCGACAACAGCCAAATTAATTTTTGTTCTGAAATTTTGGTTACAATATTGGAACTAGAAGCACCCGAAACTGAATTTGAGTACGCAGCGTGCCTATTTATTTCAGATTAGGAGAGGTTTTGCTATTTTCTCAAATTGAAATTGATCGCCGTGTTTAGGCAATTCCAATACAATGTTCGTGAACAGTAGCCTCAAGCTGTCGGGCTAACGGCAAGGTTTGTTCAATATGTGCAGTACTACTAATTTAGACTTTTCTGTCTTGACTGTGTGTTTTCCTCAGAAATACTTCGGCTACGCGTGGATTCCCCGCAACTACGAGCTTCCGAAACAGCAGGCCTTGGAGAATCCGATCTCTAGATTTGGAAACGTAAATGCAAGTGAAATAGTTCTCACCGACAGCACGACAATGAGGATAAAGAATTTCGTGAACCATGGCCATTGCCCACGTGAGTAAAGCACTACGAAGCGGGGAATTTCAAAAGAATGTGGAAAGCCTATTTTATGGGTTGAATACTACAAACAGTTTTTGTGTGTTAGCGCTTAGTGATGCTGAAATGCGAGTCTCTTTTCTTCCGTTTCGCTTCAAATATACGCTCTTGCTTCAGTACTTGAGAGAAGCCAGATGGCTTGCCTGTTGCAGCATATGTCACCGTATTCAGCTATTTATTTGCCAAGTAAATGCCAAAACCTGTCGTGATGATAGCGAAAGGTTTAAAGAAAGGTTTCTAATTTATGAAGCCATCTTCTTCAAATATAAAAAGCCGCCCTAAACCATAAGCTGTACCTACAAATAATCATTATGAACTTGCACATTCCAGGTCGGAACAAGATCGCGGAGGTTACACGCAGCGCTTTATTTTCATTTTCGTGAACTTGAAGAAAGCGTGTCTGCATATACTCCACGTTACCGAAAGCAAAATTCACAGCCATTTTGCGCTTTCGAAAGCGAACTTCATTCATGACTTTTTTTCTTTGTAAAACGTGCACACTGTGGCAAATCTCTCTCTGTAGTCGCATAAAACTCAAGGACGAAGCGGCTTTTGCACCTCAAAGGATTACTCCGGGCCAACAGGGTCGCCGCAAAGTGATGACATTGAAACGAATGCTCGCGGGACAACCAAAAATTCAAACAAATAAAAAATATATTATAGGGCCACTTCGACTGCTTGCGTGTTTTGAATGCGAAAGCATTGTCTCAGCGTGTTCTCTGTGGCGAGGTTCATTAAATTTTTCTTCCTTTCTAATGACGCACTAATTCATTCGTAGAGAAGCGTAAAGAAACGTATACCTTACGTTCAGCTTTAGACGAGAAGACGAAACGCGGTTATGTAGACGATTGTTCAATAAAGGAAAAAAAAAGTTATTTAAAGCGGAAAGTTGGGATAGTCGCTGATCTTTAATTTCAAGGCACATGATAACTAGCGCTAGTTAACATGTGCCTTGAAAAAAGGGTATTTACCACGTGCTGAGCAAGAAGGTTATGTGGACGATTGGCTGCGTGCTCGCCTAGCATTGTGAAGGTCCCTGGTTCAATTCTCAGCACCTTGCAATGGGAATACGTTTTTTTTAGAAATTGAAGACTTTTTTCATCCTTTCTGCAAACGTCACTATGTTCCAATTCTGACGCCGTGCACGAGCATAGTGACGTCAGTGTGAAAATTCGTGTCATGGACGGCGACAGATGCTTGTTATCGTTGTAATGGGGCATATAATGCTTTCGAATTATAAGGCGTTCCTCCGCTCTAACGGCGTTCACTGACTTTTACCGAAACTTCGTCTCCTCCGGTGTCACAAAAATGCGCAATTTTAGAGGGCCACCGCTGAGCGGATGGAATCTCGCCCATGCGTACCGTTGACGGTTCAAGGATCGCTGAGAAAATTTCACCCATTTACGACCGAAATCACGCAATCTTGAGCTTGCGCGGTGATGTGCCCTCCACTTTGCACACGCGTGGTGGCGCCGGGTCTAAGGGAGGTATTGGAACCATCTAGAAAACTCTTTCCTTTCCTGAACAATAGCGATGCGTGCCTCGACGGGAGGGCGAGAAAGAGTTGTGCAGTTAATACTGTTTGTATATACGTGCATGTCTTGGCGCGAAGTTACTTGTGGGAATGACGTGACATTTAGTGCTGTCAGTAAGGCCGTGCCGCCGTTGGAACATATAAGGACACGCCCTGCTGAAAGGTCAGGGATAAAATACAAGAAAAAAATCAAGGTGAATACAGCTTAGTCAACCAGGACCAAACTAAACGAGCACCGCATCAAGGTGAACAAAACGAAAGAAAGAAAGGAGACTGAGCATTGATATGATGTATGGCACCATAAAACTTGTACTGCAGGCTAATTGGGGTCCTAAAATTCTGGAAGTAATCCAAAAGCGTTGGTCATGTATTATGCACCAAAACCAGTGTATGGAAGCGAAAAGTGCTTTGTTGCTTTGCTACTTTTGGTGCTGTCGGCCTTTTCTCTTTCATTCGCCATAATTAGTGACTCCTTGAATTGTGAACCAGCAGACATTGCTGGCATGTGCACCATTTCCAGAATACAGCTTATGAGCCAAAATTTGGCATTTAAGGCCGGGCGCTCATGATGTTCGACACTTTCACCTATCCTCATAACTGTGTCAGAAATCATGCTTTCAAGCTGAATACTGTACTGAAAACCAAAAATAAGCACCGCAGAATTTTTTGGTCCTCACTGTTTCGCAAGAAGTTATTGTTCGCATGGCCAGCTGCTAAAACATACGCATTGAAAGCAGATTGTCCTATTTATTACCGAGATCCTCACTGAACGTCATGTGGAATACTAAATGCGTGTATGTGAACAGTGCATAACAGCATTCTTCACAACTCAGTCAGAAGCAGACACGTGCACACACATTCAGCGTAAAACTGGGAGCAATGTGCTACCCGTCGAGAGCGTGGCTAAGCTTCTATAACTTCACTACATCTAGAACTGCTACACCATTCTGTCAAAAGCCTTGTCAATCAAAGAGATCTCATCAATGAAGTTATAAATTCAATCTAAGAAAGAAGTATTTTATGAAGCTTCATGAGCACATTTGACACCTTACCTGTAAAATTACAAAGTGTAGTATATGCTAGTTAAACATAAAGCCCAGTGCTGGTATCTTTGCGCGAAAAGCTTCCAGTGTAGCCTTGCATGACTTTTCAGGAGATTAACACACTTTATATTACAATGCACTAGAGCAGAACAGTCGGTTGAGAAGCATCATGAAATATAAAGCATGATCTAAGATATCCACCTAAGGGCTGCGAAATTATGCAGAGCTCAGTCTAAGCAGTAAAATTGCTGCGGCGGAACGATGTGCACCAGATAACAGCTTATGTCAGAACATAAAGAGAGAACCTAAGACAACGCGCTCTTCAATGCATATGATAGATTTCGTCTTTTTTTTGTATGCAACGAATTGTCAGCAGCTGTCTTTCTATACACAAGGTCAAGGAACTTAGTTTTGAGTGTTCTGTGTCCGCTCGGCGTCGCTTGTTTCGACAGTGTGCGCCTGTTATATTCTGCTTAATTTACAAAGCACTCTGAACTTGCATTTTCTATGAAAGCTCATTCACATTCTTCTGTCCGTTCTTCTAAATTGCCAATTGAGCTGCACACATCAAGTGATTCAAATCTCTCTTCGGAAGTAAACGTGGCTACCATAGATAATTTGCATGTGTAACTTAGACATTAGAGATTGCTGTCTGCATTGTTTAGATAAGGACTCTGGATTCTGTGCTACAGAAATCAATAACGCTGTGGCGTTTTCCTGACCTCGCATGGCATCAGTGGCATTACTCGTCACGTCCATGGAATATTAAGCAGAGCCCAATATTCCCCTCTTCCCATTACCTGTAGAGGTTTATCATCCTGAAGTAGAAAACTATGGCGGTGAGAGGTGGTGTATGATTGACATCACCGTCCCCAGATCTTTGCTATGCACAAACGTAACATGGTACTAGGAATATTTTGCATTCTATTGCGAGTGAAATATGGTTGCAATGACTGGGATCAGATATGCAACTCATATTAAGTTGCCGAATGTCCTGGGCACTGGGTCTGCACGGGCAGAGACTAAACAATAATAAAAATTAAACGAGACAGAGTGAACATATACCTTTGCAAAGATAGCACATCTCTAACCTTTTGCATTCTATTTCTCAGGTACTCCTTTGTTTCCCTCAAGGTCACACATAAACTTCCTAGATCATGGGGTTTATTCTTACCTTGAGCTGCATTAACACATTCTTAATTTTTACAGAAGTATTAAGTTTTCTGCTGTCAACAGAGTGCAGGTCGGCCCCATTAATGTACAGTCGTGGTCAAAAAGTCTTCGGCCACAATGTCTGCTTTTGAATCTGATGCTGAGCGCTCACTGGCAAAAAGCTCGTCTTACTCAAGACCAAAAGGGCGTCGAAAGTCTGGGAGGCTGGAACAACTGTTCTTCTTGTCCTACAGAAGTTTACAGCTACACAGATGCCTTCAGTGTTGGACGGCATGGTTTAAAGAAAACCCTCTGCACTAAAGGTTCGATTAGGCGAGCACATATTTCAGGCTAGATTGTGCATGGACATCAAGCGATGAGCATTCACAATTGCCACTATGCTATCGTGGACATTTGTGCTGGACACAGCTTGGTATGCATGCTGCCAATAATTATTCACAAACTGTCACCATCACCGTTACTGTCTCTATGGACCGCAGCGGTGGCCGAGTGGATGAGCATCCGCCGCGCATGTTGGAGGTGCGGGGTTCGATTTTAAGTGCCGCCGGGTATTCACCGGTGATACAATAGGTACAAGCTTTCCCCTGGCCTGGTGTTTGGCTAGTAAAGGGTGAAATGTTTGGAAATTGGGTCTTTGACCTCACCTTGAGTAATCAAAAAATACCTTGTGTCATGGCGCCCTTTGGCCATAGTCGCTCTTGCGCCATAAAATCTATAATTATCATCACTTTCTCTATGGGTTCAGTTGCTGTGTATTGGTTGGTCGAGAGAGCCTAAAAATTACAGAATTTACCAGTACATTGCCGCTGCACCACTGTGACCGTTATAGAAGTCGAACGATCAACGTGATTTATAAAAGAGGACTGTTTCTCGTACAATTTTAAGTGAGAATATGGAGGTCAGTGAAAAGAACTTCAAGGGTTTTAACCAAAAAAAAGTATGCTCAAAATACGTCCACCTGTGACAGGCCTCCACGAATGCCATCTTCCATCTTATGCTCAGCAGGAGTATCCTGAGCCGTTCCTTCCAGCACAAGGCTGCGAAACAGCTTCAAAACTTGCGCTTGCGAATTGTACTGTTAGGTTTAAACTGAAACTTAGATTAAGCGCCGTCGACGTCGTTCCCGGGGTATGCTTTCGTTAGACACTCTCGGTGCAATTCAGTGATGTGCTGCACAAAAAAATACCATGTTAGAAAACTTGGCCCAAGAACTTTAGGAGTAACCCCCGGGAGAAAAGCTGAGATGTGTGCAAGCACATTTCGTGAAGTAACATGTTACGAGCGCGGACCCAGGAGGTCTTAATTTATAATTAAACAAATTTGCGGCATTTTTCTGAAAATATGCGTCGTTTTATGACACAAATCAAGCTCTCGCTATTAAGTTAACGTCGCTATAGAAACAATGTGCCGAATTTGCTTGTCCCTTAATGCAAAGTATAGCACAAGCCCAGCGGAATTGCAAGCGGCAGCATATAATTTATTGTAATATACAGCCTAATTATAAACATGAGTAGCTTATGGTATCGAAACTTGAGCACGAAAATCGATATCTACTTGAATCAAAACCGGTTGAGCATCGGTATATTATGCAGCTTACATCGCCGACACATTGACGTGCAAAAAACTGCTACATTACTGGTCATTAACAGCGGCCGAAGTGAGTGGCAGAGAACTGCAGTGAAGATACTATTTGAAGAACTCCGTTCGGCGCATATCTTTCCCGAAACTGGCACGCAGTGGGGTAGCTTCATGACGCCGAGAAAAACGATATTCCAAAGGCGCACTCCTTGAAGCAGTTTCTTAATCTTTTCGGTTTTTGTGTGTGCTGTTAGATGCCAATAACTCCACGCTATAAATGAACGAAACTTGACAACTTTACCAGAAATATAATGTGTCGTTTTTACTGTGCCATAGCTTGCAGCTGCTCACTTTTGGTGAAGAGCCCTCAACATCACGTATTCGTTCACAGTTGTATTGCTTTTTCTTTCTTAATTTTGTTAAAATTAGGTTAGCCAGTTTTGTCTTGCTCTCTACGTCACATAAAGTGGACACAGGCATGTTATTTCTGCTATAAGTTGCAGTGTGTTTACAATTAGGAACTATTGTCGCGAGCGCCTTGACTTGGAGCGGACACTTTCGAAATGTTTCACGTAAATTCAATGAGGCCGATCGCGACATCATGGCAGGAAGCCAACGACATTGGTTGAAAGGGCGTCCTTTGAGGGGAATTCGCCGCTTCGATGACTGACTGTATCCGATATAGTACCTTATATCTGCACATCAAACAACTGGTTGCAGACAATTACTCTAAAGATACTTGACTCCATTTTGCGATGTGACGTACCGTAGCGTTGACCCACTAGTGTGTGCACCCCCCTGCGATTGCGTGGCTGCCTCTCATTGGGTTGTTCTCACAGTCTCCATATTGCTCCTCCTTATTGCGTACCTGTGGTGGACGGGACGATGTCGGCGCAGGGCACCACCAACACCACCCTCCCAGTGCTTGCTGGTGTTCACATAGCAGCCATAGTGATAGGCGCAGTGCACTTGCATACGCGCAAAGTCTGGAACGCGCTATCTACAGTTGAAGTAGACACCCTTTCCCATTCGAGAAGAGCAGCGCTGCTGCCCAAGCTATGCTGAGGAAGGGGGAGCAAATGCGCAGCCCTCTCTCCTGTTTCTGTTATTACCGGGTCCATGAAAAGCCGGCGCTTGTCTCATGGCACGGCTAATAGCAGGCGCAGACGCTCACATGCCAACGACTTTCTCTCAGGGGCCGGCCGGAAACATTAGATTCCCAAATATTGAAGGCTCAATCAGGTTTCACGCTTGTCGTTTTTAGTCGCGCGTTTTCTGCCACACTTACTCCTGCCTTCTCCTCTTCTCTGTGGAGAACAACGTCGACCTCGACGACCACGTTCCCTGTAGTGTATGCACTGAGTGCTGCCTCTGCAAATTCGATAATGCATACAATAAATCATTGGTACAGAAGACTGTTGCCCATTCATAACCCTGCTCTTTAACACATGACCGCGAAGGGAAGGGCAAGAACCACGCCTTTTTGCCGACGATATTAAAGCGGACAGAGGTGTATTTATTTAAACGTCTCTTGATGAAATCCGAACAGCATCCATTCGCGACTGCAGCGACACCAGCGTGGCTGGCGACGTTACGTACCCGTTCAACTTGCGCTGAAAAACTGTTCAGCCGTCGCAGTCATCTGGCATAAAAAAATAATTCGTTAACTGCGGTGTGCTCGGCCCATTTTGTTAGGCATTTTGAGATTTCAACCAAATCTGTTAGCGTGTATGCACACTGTCGTTTGCCGTGCCACGAGATTCACTTTCTATTCTGAGCGCATTCTAATGAATGCATAGCTGAGGATATTACACTGCTGAAAGCTTTTGGTGCCCAAGTCAATTAGATTCCTCCAATTTGATAAAAATGACTGTCAAAATACCGTCTTCTTAAAACCGTCGTCTTTTAAGCAACCTGCTTTGCCAAAAGCGCGGCAATGATTTTATTACATGTCTTATTACAAAAACATTTGGATACACTGAAGTTCCGGATTTAAGGGTGTGACGCGATAGCATTAGTGGGTAACGGCAGTTGCTCCGTTTCCCTGGCAGACAAAGACGTTGTTTACTGATTATGTGAAAGACCACTCGACCCCCATATGAAGCTCCACTTTAACCAAGCGGAATGAAGCTGCATGTGTGGTCTACGGTTAGGCAGTCTGACTCGCAAATTTAGCATGAGGGGTTGGTTCCGGACTAATTACTTCAATTTTAGCGTACTTTATTTACTATGTATACCTACATGCAATAATAACATTTGAGTGATATTGTGGCCTTCTAATCAGAACATGCACGTTTCAAATCAGCGTGACATAGCCGTGTTTTCGGCCTATCCGGAGTTCTCGCTCCGACTACAACGCCAAAGGATATTCTGCAGAACGGAGTCCTCCATGCTATCGCTCTAAAACAACTCCTGTTCTCTGTGCCAAGAATGTAAAAGAGCTTCAATGTTTAATGCAGATACCTACTTCGTGGCGGCGCCGACAAACGTGCCCAATCCGGAGGAGCTCACTTACCTTATCTACGATGGAAATAAGTAAGTAACGCCGTGAATTCCGCGAATATTTTTCTCGCGGTATCTTACTCCCCTGCAATTGGTGTGGGTTCCGTTCACGTAGTTTCGAAGAGGAATTATCAGTCATAGAAGAAAAAAAAAGAGGTAAAGAGTGCAATTACTTTCAACTCAGGTAAATTTATTTATTTCATCATTTCTGATTAATGCCACCAACAACGTACTGCTGTTTTGTCAAGATTTTGGTTTACCATTTCAAGTTTATGCAGCATGGGAAGAGATTTGTTTAAGCGTGTGACCTGGCTGTCTCTAAGAAAACATTTATTGTTATGTACGAGGCTAAGTTTGGTGTAAGACACAGGCTTGGCTTAACCATTGTTTAAAAATGCCTTACCTGTGCCATCAGCGGTGATCATATTCACGAAAACTTTCCAATCTGCCATTCCCATCTCACTCTACTCTGCCCAAACCAACTCCCCAATATTGCTCTCTGCTGCGACATTGCTAACAAAGAAAAAATTCACTATGGTATCATTCTGTGGCACCAACGTTGCACCTCTCTTATTAGTAATATAACTCGCAGCGCTAATAATACTACTGTACTACATTTGCAGCCTGACCTTTGAACCCTCATGTTACATTGCGGAGCGATATTGTTGCTATGCAGTCAGCGCTTATGATATTCGTGTAATCACGAAATCGGATCATGAGATTGGCGCCAGAATGCACTATTCGTCGGGTTTTGTTCTGCTCACGTGCGCATGTCCAGGGAAAATTATTGCGGTGGAACCCGAATGAGCACTTACGTGACAATTGAGAAGCATGTCGCTCTTATTTGGAGTTTAAAACGACGCTTTGTGGTGTTTCCGCTCTTGTACGTTTTCGCCTCTGCGCCGTGTGAATGAAAGCATGAAATATCAACTCGCCCGGCACTTATTTTTAAAAACATTAGACTAATTTCAAGTATTCTAACCAGACAATAAGAGAGAATATTGGACTCAGTCAAATGAAAGGTTTGAAGCGAAACTTTGAAGTGCTTGTTGTAGTACGCTTCAATGACAGCGTAATTTTTTTTGTGCAAGCTGGCGACCATGAAAAGCAAAGGAAACAAAATGACAGCCGTTTTTGTAATGGTAACAAGAACAACGGCTGTGAGTACTGCTTGTGAAAACGTGATCTCCGCGACACATGAACGGGAATCAAGATAACTGTGAGATAACGCCAACACTACTAATAATAACGCTATTATTACGTGAATCAAGATAACGCTTATAGTGTCTCTCGCTGATCAAAAGCCTATCCTAGTGCTATTTAAGTCGTAGTGTGCTGCATTGATGGGTGACTTAATGACCAGATTGGCAACAAGTAGTCTTGATACCAGCCAGAGGGTGACTGAGGGATTGCCTCTAGGAAATGAATCATTGTTGTTTGCAGCGCTTAAAAACACGGAAAGAAGAGAGGGACATGAAAGACGACGTCACAGGGTGCTGAACTCCACGCTTATTCTGGAAGGATATGCTCCATGATTGTCGATAGCTTCGCGAACGCATTTCAGGAGGTCATTTTGAGGGATAGAATAAAATAAATCCCTAACATCAATAGAAAACTTTCGGAAGACTTTGCCTCTACTCTCATTCGAAAACCCAATGACTTTTTCCGTGTTCTTCAACAGATATGGATCATCAATAGAAAGCAAATTTAGTTTATCTTGCGAAGACTTTCCAAGGTAAACTGAATTTGCATTCTATTAATGATCCCTATCTGGTGAAGAACACGGAACAAATCATTGGGTTTCCGAATGAGAGTAGAGGCAAAGTCTTCCGAAAGTTTTCTATTGATGTTAGGGATTTATTTTATTCTGTCCCCCAAAATAACCTCATGAAATGCGTTCGCGAAGCTATCGACAATCATGGAGCATATCCTTCCAGAATAAGTGTGGAGTTCAGCGCCTGTAACCTTGCCTTTCATTTCTCTGTCTTTGGTCCGTGTTTTTAAACGCTGTCAACAACAATGGATCAGCACCAACTAGCCGGACAACTTGTCTTATTTAAGAAAATCATCGTGAGTTACTTGCAGAGTTTACAGAAATTATGAATATAAAAAATTATGAAAAATGTACGCATCATAATTAGCTTATTCAGCCAACGGGAGAACAAGACGTGTACGTCGAAGAGCCCTATTGGCGAGAGCAAGCTGGAATAGACTTTATGCTGAGCGCTCTCTCTCGCTAATGTCAATATGTAGAAGTCGTCGGAGAGTTGCGATGTAACAGCCATAGAATAGTAAGGCCCCGAATTAGCTGAAACGTGAAGTGGGAACGAAAGAAACCAGTAAGGCCCATAAACGAGTTAACGCTGAGCAGCAAAATAGGAAAATGCAGCATCTTTTGTTTTGGAACAGGTATTTGGCCTCTATCCAGGACGACGACCTTAATATTAAAACAATCAACGTTGTTACCACAAGTATCAGGAAAGGGTCCCCATAGAAGTAGGCTGCAGGATGGTTTGACAGGATACCGGTAAGCTCTTCCAGGATACGAAAGATTTGAATTAGAAACGTCCAAGAATGAAACGCTCTAACCACACATACCGAATAGAACTGTCAGAGCAACCGATGCTAATCAGTAAGCGCTACCTAATCCAAATAAGGAGTGTGTTATTGAGAGATTCAAGCACAACCTAAATAATAGAGGTAGCCTGGAAGGGGAGAAGAAAAAACTAGACGTAGGCAAAATCATATGTGGTAAGAAAGAAAAAAGCAATGGCACTATGCTTGGTACAAATGACAAAAGCCCACAGCCAACGACACCAAGGAGCATAGAAGATGTCTTTTTTGTAGTTTTTATCAATGGCTGATTAGTAAAAACAGAAGAAAACCAACTATATGCCGTCGTTGGCATCCCAACTCACGACCTACGCCTTTCGCGGCCGGTTCTCTGCGAACTGAGCTACGGCGACGGCTGTCCAAACTTCTGCTTTCGGTAGTACTTATGTGTAATCTAATAGACTCTTGAGAGTGTTACCAGCGCCACCCTCGCCCATAGTTCGGAAGTGGTACGTCCTCTATTACCGCGAATGCTGCGTATTCTGGCGAAATTCGGAGGCCGTACGTTCGGATCCCACCTGTGGCATGTAGTTATTTTTTCTTCTGATTTTAATAATCCCTCATTGATAAAAGCTACAAAAACCGACATCCGCTTTACACCTTGGTTTCATTGATTGCTGGCATCCACATTTCTGTCATAACGAGCACCTCTTTCCATTCCCTTGTATTGTTGGTGCAGCTACATGATGACCCCACGCGAGCGCACGCTAAGCCTCTCGTTCGTCCTTCAGATAGCCGACACTGCTGCCAGAACTTTCTCGGAGAAGCAGGCGAATACAAGTTTTTCATCCCTCACCTCACTTTCTGGCTCCCCACTCCGCTTAAGATGGAAGCCGTTTTCACATCAAAGACATGAGACGCAGACACCCGCGTGCGCGCTGTGCGAACATTGCAGCCGCTGTAAACCATGATTCGCGTAAACCTATCTGGTTTTCGCCTTCCCTCACCATTTCCGTCCTGTTATATTTTATGCGTATGGGAATGGCGGCCTATACAACCCTGCATGATCTCAGGAGTGCGGGTGAAAGGGGCTGCAGCGTTAAAACCTTGTTTGGAGGCCACGTGCGCTAAATGTATAATTGTTTCTTATCGTGTTCCGCAGTAATGCAATATGCATTTAGTGTATTTTGTCCTTCACGTCCAGTTGTCATAAAAAACACGCTTCAAGGCCTCAAAGCATTTCAAAGCGAAAGACCGGTGACCATTTTAACCATGAATTTCCTGTAGCTCCCGTTGTCGGCGAGCCGTGGGCACCCTGGCACCGGGATCGACGGAGAACACAGAGGCGAACCTAAATGAACTTTTTATAAACTTTCAGTACACCAGGTCGCTGGTGCTACGTGCTGCGCTTCCGCCGGAGCAGCGCACGTGTAAACAACAGCGTCCTCATTGTCTCGTTGTGGGAAAAGCTACCGCGAGACGGGAAGGAGCAAAATTTCTGCCCTTCAGGCCGATAGGCGCACGCGCAGTCCTAGTGGCAATTGATAAGCAAGGCTGCAGCGCTGCCTGAGTTGCCGCGATCTGCGCCAACTCTAGAACGCAGGTACTGCGGCGCCATGCGTCAGCGCAGCCTGTAACTAAGTCTAAATTTTCTTCGGCGTGGCGGTGGGCGAGCGTGATGACAGTGGCGTCTGATCTAGGCGAATGTCCGAGCGTTCTGTGTAGCACGTGTTGGCACCATCCGCTTTACTTCGGCACGTGGCGAGTGGCATACATATATAGTGACAATGAAAGCCGGGAGAGAAAAGCTGCGAAGAAAAGCTGAGGAAAGATAAGTGGCTGAGCGACAGTCCCTAAGACTCATGTGCATCTACCAGTATCTATGAGCCGCCCTAGAATAAGATTCGCTTTTCCTGCAGTGTATTTCATGCTTACGTAAACTGTCGACGACATGATAGTCTTATTTTTTTTATTGAACAAGCGGCTTCTTACAGTTTTTTTTCAAAATTTTCGTTGAACGCTGGCTCTAAATTGCTTATTTTCGTCACATTTGACTTTGCATCGCATCCTAAGAATGAATCAAACGAATTTGATTAGACAGAGAACATGTCGACGTCGAACATTGTATCGAACTTCCTTGTAGTTGTGAATACATCTTGTGCGAACAGTACAGCGGGAATTGCCGACGCTTTGCTGTAAATGTTACCTTTGGTGTGCTGGGTTCTACAAGCCAGTGGCATATGGGCTCTCACGGACGCCATAGCAGAGAGCTCCGAATCAATTTCAGTCACCTGGTGTTCATTAACGTGCTTTGGAATCCCACAGTTGAAGGAAATCTTGCATTTCGCCTGCATTGAAACGCGGTGGTCGCCCCCTGGATTGTATTGGCGTCCATGGGCTGAGCAGCCTATAGCTCTCTAGCCAACTAGCTAGCCTCCGCGAAGGGTGCCGGTCGCCAGCACGTTTTTGTTTGTTTGGCAGGTATGGAGCAACGCAAAAGAATTAATATAACAAGTGCGTTGGCTATAGCAACAGAACGCAAGTCGGTGGTACCCTCTGCCGGAGAAAAAAGGTGCGCTACTGACTGAGCCAACAACGCCAAGAGAGCAATCTTTGAAGTATAGAAGCATTGCTGCATTTGGCTTCCGAATCCAGATTCACTTCAAGCGCCGAAGTTTCATGTTACCAATCAGCTACGCGCCTGTTATGAACAGACGTCTGTAGCTCGGTGTAATTCGGCAACTCTGGTTTGAAGACACCACACCTTGGGCACCTAGTGGTTCGCAAAATAACTACCACAGCTTTAAGTGCTGCGCAGAGAGAGTTTGCAGGATAGAAACACAAATGGTAAACGGAGTGAGAGATTCGGGAATGGCGACACGGGGAGGTCATGTCGGTTTAGAAACGAGCCTATGAGCGAAGAGGGGGGACCATTCCGGGCGACGAAAAAATTGCAGAAACATACCAAGCTTTTGGCATCTGCGGCATCTCGGTAGCGGTTACACGCGCCTCATCTCGGTGGATATTTAAGTTGCCCGTTCTTATCAATTTAAAAAAAAAACGTTTCAGAAAATTGGCCCCATCTTTTGAATAAGTTTCCTCTCGCAGCTCTCCCCGTTTATACAGCACACATTGCACTATCATGCACTGTCTTAGAAGCATTTATTTCTTTCTACCTTTTGAGTAGGTTAGCCCAATTCTGTAGAAACAAGGCCGTTGACTGTCTTTTCGTGATATGTAGTAGCTCGTCACGGGGCTACCCACGCCTAACGTATTTAAGTTCGGCCAGTGAATGTGAATGAGGAAAATTCGTAATGAACAATTACGGAAGCCTGAGGAGAAAACTTATTTACTTCATGATATTTCGGCATAGTTTGCATAACGCTGAATTCTTTTCAGTTTCTATAGAAAACCGGATGCACTGGTCATAAAGAAATATTTTGCCTACGGCATTTTGCAGCAACCAAATATCGAGAACAGAAGCCAAATAAAGCTTAAATTCGTTTCCTGCCGAGCTAGTGCTAGAGGTAACGATAATTTTACAGAGTTTAAGTGGAGACATTGGCGTTGGTGCAGTGTTTTCTATTGCTCAATAATTTTACAGGAATCGGAAGCGTAGCTATATTCGAAAGAAAAACGATTGAAGGAACACTACGTGAGGCTATATTAATAAGCTAAGGATGAAGTATGCAAAGAAATGGCAGCGTTTATGCGCCGAAGTTGCAACAGCAGTAATTTCCTCTCTCCATGGCGTAAACCTGGGGATTAGCAACCCGAAGTGATACGCGGGCTATGAGGGGCACCGAAGCAGAGTGCTGCGGGGACATTGGTATAGACCACCCATGGGGTTGAGTCGTTCACTGGTATCGTACATCCAGTGTGCGTTATTGCTTTCTCCTCCAAATTAATTATTGGCCCCGCGGCGAGAATCGAGCATGTGACCTTGAGAACTGCAGCTGAACGCGAATACCACTGAGCCACCTCGGCGGGCCTTTCATGGTTTGATATTGATCGCAGATACCAGTATAAAAAAGAAGTAACATTAGAGGGGTCCCTGAGAGGAATGAACAAAAAGCGCAAAAGACATTCCGTGCTGGAAAGGAGTGATTGTTAGTGGCCAAACACTCACGGGCACGGGAAGGGCAACCCACGATCGTCTATACACAAAACGTAGCTGCCGCAGTAGCTGCCCATGCATATCTCGTGGTGTGCGTTTCCGACGTGGCCTACGGAGTACCCTAAAGATAAAATGCCAAATGCGTCAGGCCGCTGAAAATGTTGGTTGCAAGGAAGAGGACGAAATTCTTTACCTCAGTTCTTTGGCATTCATTATGCACAGCCTTGTAGCTATGCGCAGCCTTTTTTTTGAAACAGCGCGCACAGAAGGTTGGAATTCAGCGCCGTGTTTGTCTTCCTCACACTCCGTCCTCGTCTACGTGCGCTGTTTCAACCTAAACCTTGTAGCTAAGCTAGACACACTATGTACGAGCCCCGCCTTTATTAGTTGTCAAGGTTCACAAAATTTTTGCTAAATATTGAAGAGAGATACCAGGCTAATTGGTTGGTTCAAAACGGTAGTACACGTCGGGGCATAGTTTCTATCTCAGGCAAGATGATTGTTCTAGACAGATATATAGGCGTGTTCAGTACGTACGTAAGTTTTGCGTAATCGTTATTGATATCTCGCACAAATATAATAAACACGTTAGAGAAAGCACACTTAACGCCCACAGCTGCGTAAATTTTAAACTGGCGCTTCGTCCACACAGGATGGGCGAACTGGAGAGCTACAACGGCACGGACTTGACCATCCAGCTTCCGGAAGGCTGTCACTGGAGCCAATTCAAATGGTTCTCTGCCTTTTGCGTGATGGCACGCGCGCCCCTTTTGGACGTTGATATCGAGAGATCGGCGTCTCATCGAGTGCCCCTGCACAGTTCAAAACCCGTTTTTCGTTCATGATCTGGAAGAGCTTTCAACACATACAAAGAAAAGCTTCCAACGAACTCAGGAAGTCTTAGCAGGACTGGTCTCATATGTTAACCTTCGCCAAGCACTGCAGCTCTGAATAAATTCTTTTTGTGACTATGTTTCGGTTGTTCCTTTGTTACAATATTAGCTGAAAGGCTTGCTGTACGATGTGTACCAATCACAACAGCAGAACTGGGAGTGTAGCTGGCTTAAATTTTCGAGCCAGATTACGATCCCTACTGCAAAATTGAAGCCTGACTTATTCGCTCTTGGAAACTCCATAAGTTGGGGGAAAAGTAATTAAATTTATTTTCGTTAACTCTAGAAAATCATGTAAAAGATTCATTCAGATTTCTATAGCAATTATTTACTTAGAATTGCAAGCTTTCCTAAGAGGAGTTGAACTTTTGCTGTTTCCTTCATATCATTTGGAAAGACGTTAGCGCAAAAAAACCTACAATCTGCGTTGAACAAGAATCTTAAATTAAATGTATAGAATCGACTCTTGAAGTCTAGCTCTCGTGAAGTGAAGTGGACGCAAGCTCTGACAACGTCGTCAGGCTTTCCTTAGCGCGTTTCCCTCTATAGTTTTTAAGAGCTACTACTAAGCCTTCGAATTAGGGCTGCATAGGGCTAATACGTCTACTCAGGGCACGGAAGTGCAAAAGATTCGGACAACGAGAGTGAAATAGACAAATGAGTTTGGCTGGCATAGAGTGCATTTGACAGGTCATCTCAGATCACGGAAAGTAGCTTAGCAGTGTCCTTCAAGAAAAATATTCCCGCTTATCTTAGTAGTGTTTGTTCATTTTTCAAAGCTGCTGTCATGCCAAATAAGCGCTTTGTTTGTGATGCAAGACGCGACCAGATTTATCTCGATCGTTCGCACCCAGGCGGAGCCGATTCTAGGTTGTTCCAGAATGTTCTGGTAAATTTGCACGGCGTATCTCGAAAGTTCGCTGCCAGCTTTAAATTGAGCATGGCCGAGAGCAGCGGTCGTCTGTTCGACGACCGCCGAGCACGCTTGTTGCTTCGGCGCCGCCCAATGATTCAGTCCATTGTGGGCGCGAGTCATACCAAAGAAAGAGTTTTGTTTAGACGCCTTTATTGCTGCAGCTCTGCTCCGCGGATTACAGTCAACACATGGTGACAATCTATCAACTTCTCTATCTGACCAGTACTCAAGTATTTGACAGAAAGGTGGAGGCTAACGAAGATCATGGGAAAAACTTAGAACAGCGCAGCGAGCTATGGAATAGGTGCAACATTGAGAGGAGCAGAGCACAATGGGTCACTGAAGAAGCACAGGTTACTGATATCCTTGCCTAAGTCGAGATGAAGAAACAGCTATAGCCAGGACATTCAATGCGAATACACAAAAACCGATGTTCCCTTAAGGCAACCAAGTAGATTTCTAGAGAGGGCGAGCGTATGAGGTGGCCTCTGCGAGCAGGTGGGGGGATGTGATGAGTAAGTTCACGGTTGATAAGATAGCCACTGGTGGACAGGACGGTTAAATGGGGGTGAGAGGTGACGTCCTCGTCCTGCAGTTGGTGTAGTTAGGCTGGTGATGAAAATAAATGTTCAGTGTTTTAGTTGGGGCATATCATAATGTCTCTACACGGACGAAAGTCCCATGTGGATCTGTTTGTAAAATACATCTCACCGCACCGAGCAATTGTACTAAAGCAGCTATTGTATACTGCGAGGATTCAAAACAACACACGTTGTAAACACAGATATCTATGTCTGTGTCGTCTTGTTGAGAATTTTTTCTTCTCATCTGCCACGATCAAGAAGCAACAAGCACAAATGTCTACACTTAGGTAGTTCAAGAAAACCCTCCCAGTCTCGCAATCTGGCATTCAAGCACCTGCCACACCGGTCAGTGTAACATTTTCTGCACGAGAATTGAATATAACAAACGGCACCAGATCTGAAACAAATGTTTGCTAATTTTTTAGTGCTCATATCCCACTTTTCTCTTTTTCCCTCTGATTTCATATTTTCGCATAGTCTGACCAACTGAATGCTGTAGACTGAGCAAACATGGTAATAACCTTGATAAAATATAGAACATGAATATCTTGCCTCGACTAGTGCAGTGCGCAAGTTCACCCTTCATTTGAAGGAACCAGAGTAATTTCTCGCACGCAATACAAAAAAGTGCGTGACATATTAGACACTTATGAGATTCTTGAGGCTGGCGAGCAGCAGTGCGTATTTTGCTTTCAGTCACTATGACACTGCAGGAGGCAAACTAATGAGGAACTCTAGTTAAGGTACAGGGGCGAAGGGAAAAAAAGCGACCAACGCGACGCCTACAGGCTCCGCTGCTCGCATTTCTTTCCATTACGCTTTTACCTAGGAGGTAGCAAAAAGACGCTTGAGTCGTCCGTGATACCTTCTGGGACGACTATAAGGTCTTTTTGTTACCACCCAGGTAAAAGCACGATCGAAAGAAATTCGAAGAGCGGAGCGCGTAGGTGCCGAGTTCGCGTTTCGTGCCATCACGATAGTACATATGTAACACAGCTCTTTTTTAAAGGACTGATTGCCTACATAGGGGTGGGCATGCATATGTAAATTGTTTATATATACGAAATTTAATGATGATTATGATGATGATGATAAATTTTTATGGCGCAAGGGCATCTATGGCCAAAGATGCGCCATGGCACAAGGTATATTCCACTTCTCAATGCGGGGTGAAAGACCCATTTTCCGGGCATTTCACCCTCATTAAGCTGAGCACCAGATCAGGGGAAAGCTTGTACCCGTTTTATCACCGGTTGGTACCCGGCGGCACTGGTAATTGTAAAATATACTTGCATACAGTTTATTTACTGCCGGATACGGCAGCGCTGTCGTCAAGTGCCCCTATGGCGCCTTAGTGTCCGAGGAGTGTTCAGAGTCTGCCTATTCGCTAACACGTGAATGTGTGTTAGCGAATAGGCAGACTCTGAATGAATGTGTGTTTGCGTAGCTCGAGGCGTCCGTTCTTGTACAACGCGTACACAACAAAAGTGTAATAATGCTTGTCTCTAACGTGGGAAACCTTCATAGCTTGAAACCGTAACGCGATGGGACAAGTGCAAAAAAAAAACGCACGCAGATGCAATGCTTCCTATGTGCGCGTTGTTTCTCGGCTTGTCCTTTTGCGCTACGTTTTAAATGTTCTAAATGCATCAACGCGCCGAGCTAAGTGTTGTTCCAAGGATGTTTCGCCTGCAGAACTACATATTCCCTGTTACCTCGAATATATTGTGCAATTTCAAAAGCAAGTACTCTGACAAATACTCACCGCTACGCTCTAACTCAGCCCTCTCAGCAATTTTCAGGAAGTCTCGTTGCGAAATGGAGCAATCTCTCGCACAGAAAACATTTAATTTGACCCACTGGTTATCGTTCTCGGTTTTTCAGCACTCGTCACAATCAACGTATTTTCTCACTGTCGAGTGCCATATGGACTTAATGATCATGTGTTCTTGATATTCTACTAAATATAGAAGCAAGCTCATGTCTACATTTATGCGACTCTCGCATACGAGATTCTAGTGCTGATAAAGAACTTAAAAATCCTAAGGGACTACGGCGAGTTTTTCGCAGATTTCTATAAATATCTAGACCAGTTTCAAGCCTTGTCCATGGCGGGCGCTAAGTGGTGCTATGTGATGTGGGATCGCGGAATAAAAAAAAAACTATTCGTGGATCATTAGCCAAAGCAGGCCAAAGAAAATCTCATATGCATGGGCGGACGTAAGTTCTTTGTCATCTGGAACAAACAAAAGCTGACGGGCCTTCGAATCAACGCATAAATCAATTTTTAGCTTAATTCACACCCCGTAAACATTTGTTCATCACTGTACCTCGCACCCAAAACAACCATCGATAATCGTGTCAACTCTATTGTCTCACAGATGTCTACAGCAGTTTAATTTTCTTTGTTTTTGTGATAGGCGTCCTATGTTTTCAAGGAGAAAGACGAAGCCATCTAGCGCCCCTTCCGTACCACTCCTTTTCTAGTCAAAGCTTTCCTGTATCCAGCAATTAACCGCCTGTTTCTTGGCCACTCCCCCGTAGTGGGTATGTGCCAGCAACGTCTGAGGCCTTCCTTCCGTAAGGGACTGGTCGCCTCGTTCGTGTTTCTGGAAGGCGTTCTCAAGCCCGGAGCTCATTCTCGCTTCCAATCACACTAGCCACGCGACGTCTGTTTGCAGCATTCAGAGCAAGCGCCTCCGTCTGATGGCCTTCTTGCTCTACACCAGTCCACTGACAGCGCCAGCGTTGGAGGCATCGAGTTGAATCGCCGTTCACCTGGAAGAGGCAGTGGAGGTGACCACATCCCGCCTACAGTCTTGAACGCTATTGGCTATCCTAATTCTAGTCATCTTGGGGGTTGTAGCGGCCTTCCGTTCTTGAATACCCAAGTGTTAACTTCGCCAACAGCTAACAGAGCTGGCCAAAAAGAGGTATCTTATTTCATGCTGCTTTTGTTTGTCTGCAACTATAACTTCCAAAATACCTGTTCCCAGAAGAATGGATACCGCGGTGCGTGACATGTCTTCAAGATTTTATAGCGTACGCCGCTCTATACCGCCCATTTAACAGGGGGGGGGGGGGGGGGGGGGAGGGGGTAGTTTTTTCTGTTCTTCGGATTACGTGGTTTGTTGGATAAAAGTGCTCAAGAGAATGCGCTCATTTAGTACCACCTAAGAAGAGTTCACTACTGCAGGCATATTGTTACGGTGAATCGCCGCCATCATTTGATTCGCTAGAAGATCAAGTCAGTCTGTCATGACCGCTACTGCTAGTCTCTGCGCTAGAGTGAACGAGGATTCGCCTTCTAGAGCTCCGCAATGAATAGTCAGTGACGCATGGTGGGACAATAACTGACCTTCTACGATCTACCGAGCAGGACATCTTCATTAGAAGGTTTAGGTCCTATTTGGAGAGGTTAACACTAATACAAATTTTCAATGTTGTGCTGTAAAGCCAGCACACTGAGTCAACACTTCGTTCCCAGCTACGTAGTCTATTCTCACTAAGCTATGTTACAGGCCTATAGCTTGGAGAGGTTTTCCGGCCTTCCGCGTTTCGCTGAATCTAATCGCTTCCTTTATGCCTTTAGTCGCCAGTGCACCAAATGGTGCCTTTGTCCTGCGCTATTAACCACAGTCAGACAAGAGAGCATTTCGGGATAGAACGCGAAGACAAAAATTTGGACAACTACACTCTTATACTCGCTGCTTAGTTCCTTAATGACTTTGGCTGAGGTAAGTTTCTAGAGCACGATTCCATCAAGACTAGGATAACCCAACAGGTCGAGATCAATGCATATTTGTTAGATTGCTACTGCTTGCTCGGTGTGCAAATAACGTGCAGTTTGGGCATTTTGCTGCAGGAATTTAACGTAAAATTATAATTTACTGCCATAAAGAAATATAATAAACTGACAACTCGGAATACCGATTGGGCGTACTGTTAAGTTTCATGAGAAGAAAACAAAGCTAGCAATTATGCATCTGTTGATAACTACACTTTAGGCAAATTAGCCAATAAGTACATCCTCAGAAGTAGACAAGGAACATTCTGAGCGATATTCCTACTCTGGCAAAACTTTTAGTTGTAATCTGTTTCGCCTCTATTAAAACACTCCTCTTTAGAGTGCTAGACTGTTTACGGGAGCATCCAATTCTCCCGTTTGTTTTCCTTGCCGGAAAATACCGCGCCTTCAAAGTTCCTAATGGTAAAAACTACCTCTGTAGCTGAGCAAGAATCGCTACCGACATAACAAAGGCATATAATAACATCCTTCACTCTGCCATTCTTGCCTCCCTTCAAACTCTTAGTCTCCCTCACCGGTTACTCCTCTCCATTCACGCCTTTTTTAGCAAATCGAACCTTCAGCGTGCGTGTCCACGGAAAGCCTTTTGGTAATTTCACTTCCAATAGAGGAGTGCCGCTGGGCTCCGTTCTCGCCCCCACAATAATTAATGTGGCTTTAATTCCTCTTGTTCGAGCCCTAGAGACCATCCCTTCTATCCGCGTGCTTGCATATGCCGATGATATCACCTTGTGGTGCTGTCATCCAGATGCGTCTATTCATCAGTCGGTCCTTCAACACGCACTGGATGTATTGACATCTCGCCTCCCACCTCTGGGTCTAACACTCTCTCCTACTAAATCATGTTTCATTCGAATTGGAAATAAAGCCACCTTACGGAAAGCTCTCCCTTTAAATTTTACGGTACATAATTCTCTGATTCCTCAGGCAGAAACTGTTTGTATTCTTGGTCTTCTCCTCCATACATCTGGAACTGGCACCCCGTGGCTGACAGCCACCCGGAAATTGGCTCACGCTACTCTAGGTCTGATTCGTCGCATAGCTATGCGCTCTGGTGGCGCACGTGCTCATACGGCCCGCCAGCTTGTGCGCTCTATCGTGCAGCCACTGATAGTATATCAGGCACAATTTCAACGTCTCACCCGCAGACAGTGGAACTCCCTTGAAGCTATTATTCGTGAGGCTATGCGCGTCATAACATATCTGCCTCGTTTAACACCCATACCTGTGCTACAGGAGTTCGCCCAACTTAATACACTCAGTGAAATCATCGAACAACGGGTGGCAAATAGAGCTAGAAAACAGTCTCTCAAACTTCATCGTTTAAAGTCACTTCCACCGTGGTCCTATTGCCAGCTCACTGACAATCGCCCCACTGTTTCCCCGTCGGTATCAGCAGCGCATCTGCCTGAAGGGTGAATATTATACACGGATGCATCACATTCTGTAGACAGGGGTGTTACTGCTGCGTATAGTCCATCTCATCCGCATCTCAACTCTCGCGCGAAGTATACTGCGGATACGTGCACTCCCCTGGCATTGGAACTTCAAGCCATTTATAATTCCATTGCTTCCCTTCCGCTCGTTTCAACATTCAATACAGTTCATATTTACGCCGACTCCCGCGCCGCCCTTAAACAGCTTAAGGCTGTTCGACGAACGTTCCAGATTTCACAATCTATTCATGTGCTCTGCGCAAAGTATCCATGTCCTGTGCGCATACACTTGATTCCCGGCATGCCCAGGATCCACATAACATTCAAGCGGATGCTGTGACTCATCTTCATACATTAGACGATCCGCCACCTTCCCCTCTTCCCCCAGATCCGTTCCTGTCCCATGTTTCCGCTTCCGAAGTTCTGCGCCAGCGAGCACGCGCTCTAATTCCTCCGTGTTCGCACCCTCTCCCCCGTAGTCTTACTCGGCAGGAGGAGGTATTCGTGCGCCGGATTCGGACAGGGGCGACTCTGACACCATCTGTCCGTCATCGGTGGCGTGCCAAAAGATCTTCCAGCACCTGACAGGTGTCCTCACTGTAGTGCTCCACCGGACATTTGTGATGTGCGGCACTTGTTGTGGACGTGCCCAGCGACGGCTGCTATCAGAAAACGGCTCCTCAGGGAGGTGGGCCTGCGGTGGAACCGCGAAAGTGACTACGTGAAGTGGACTATGGACAACCGTTTCATTAACAACCTCTGCGACTACCTCAGCGCAACGGTTCTTCACTCCTTCTTTTAACTTTCAATCCCGTGCATTCCTTCCCCCTTTCCTTTTTCAACTTATGCCTCATGGCACACTTCTCGAATAATAAAAAAAAACAATTGAATGAGGAACAATTTTCTTCTACTTGCTGACGATCCAATTAAGGTTGGCAACAGCGGTACTAAGAGGAGCTCAGTCGAATATGCTTTACTGCGAGAATTTTCATTTTCATGCGGGATTTTCAGTTCCGTCGTTCGCTTGTGCTGAAAGAGACGGAATTCGCAAGCGCACAACGGTCTGTGAACGCGACAGGAAATGTGGTTTGCCGTGAATAAACAAACTGGCTTTTGCAACACATATACTATCTATATTTAAAAGCGCGATTCACACCAGCCATTTTAAACAAGTAATTTCGAATATTAGTGTCAGCGACTTTTAATATGTCGCTGCAGGAGTTCTTTTGCGGGTCAGAATGCAGAACTGTTTATTCTGCGGTAGCTTGCACAAATACTCGATGAAACCTCGAGACACGATTGTAAAATTCGGAGCAGTTGTGCTTGTCTTCCTCCTGCCATCTATCTTCTGTGCGGTGTAGTAGCGTGGCAATTATAAAGAATTGCAAATTACGGCCCTCATAATGGCGTGGTTTGGGCCTGCAAGCAATCTTATGCCCCTTCTTTCATAGCACCAAGCAGGCGGTAACTATACAGGACGCCGCACACCCTCCAATAGCAACTACACGCAATGCGTATCGGCAACACATGAAATTTATTGATGGATGGCGTGCGTTCCGACAACTGTGTGGCTGCTATGATGAATTAAAAAAATGCATGCGCCACTACGTAATCGTTCAACCTAGGAAAGTATGGTCTATGTGCACGCTTCAACAACTATCGGGATCTAAAGCGCCGCTACGGCAGCGATAGATCTAATTTTCCTGCGACATTACCCGGTAACCAAGAGGCTACTATCCTTAGGCTGCACAGAGCAAGGTTGCGGGATCCAGTCCCAGCCACGCCAGCCACACTTCACTGAAAGCCACAAGCATGCAAGCTCGTGTGCAGCCTGATGTCAGATAACATCTCATAACAGCAGGTTGCCAGATTTATTTTCAGTGCTCTTAACAGCGGTGTGCATTAGAGCCCATGTGCAATTTTCAGGATGTCGAGCCACACATATCATGTCATTTCTTATGCCACCAAGCAATGCCCTGCGCTGATAATTTACGGTTGTTCAGCAACATTCCTGTACGCGAGGTCACGAAGCCAGGGTAAAGAATACGATTGGTTTCATAAAGGGGAAGCAGCTAGCATAACCATACGAGCTAGAAACTTTGGCGTGTAAAAATGCATTCAGATTCCAAGTGTTATCTCAGCAATAATACTATTCCCAATGGAGGTAGCATGTTGGCTTCGCGCTGAAGCACTGCATTATATATTCCTCTGTGAAGTCAATGCGAAATGTAACAATTTTCATTTGCAGTTCCTGCACGAGTCGCGATCCCCTCTAAGCTGTTTGCACGCACTTGTGCGAAATTCCCAAGCAAAAGCATTCAAGCCCAAACTGAACATGTGTAAGAACTGCCGTCGTATTCTTGCATACCGCCTGCAATTGTAGCGGCCTTTGTTGCGCTTTGTGGCTATTTTCACCTATGTGTGTCTGTGCTGGTTAGAACCATTACCTTCTTTGATGATAATATGTAAGGGTCTTGGTGGGAGCTGTGTTTTAAAGAATATTTAGAGTCCATGATGCACTCATTTTGAGAAACCAGGAACAAATAAAATTCCCGAGATTCCCGCGATGCAGAAAGCTTGCATGCTGAAGAGAAATTTTTGTTTCGAACTTAGACATCTACGCTGGAATCATTTTTCTAAAGGCTTACCGTGCCAGCGATAAAACTTCGGCCTTCGGTAATAACGTGGAAGCATTCTAGATAACGAGAGCAACTCTCTCGAGTAAGAGCAATCTAAGTTTGCTCTACACAGCGCGACGCACAATTAACTAGCATTCCAGGAGCTAGGGCCTCTAGGCATGCCACATGGCAGGGCGCGTCTAGAGACCGCTACAGCAAATTTACTCTTCGCTTAGGTTTCCTAGGCCATATTAGTTGTAGCGTCTCTGTTAGAGTGGATAGATTTAAGGAGTCTAACAGTGTACATATAGCGTACAGGAAAATAAATTCTGATGAACGAAATTCAGCTGGTGCGCGAACGAGCTTACAGGAGGCGTATCTTCCGCGCAAGAAAACCGGCGACGAAATTTTGAAGTCGGTACCATCATTGTAGAGGAGGGCAGGTTGGTAATAGGCCGCCGTTCTGTAGTGTGAAATGCATCTCTGCATCTCCGCATCGTTTGTTTACGGTCCGTGCGTTAGTGTGCTTTGGCGGCTTGACGGGAGAAGTGGTATCTACTTTTTCACTGACTCTTAAGATCTCTGACAGTTCATAACATGCTGAGCTCTCCAGACTCATACGAAACCTATTATCTGTAGAAAAGTTTGTGGTAAAGCCAGGTAAAGAACTAATCAATAAAACATAAAAATAAGCTCGAACATGCTATCCAACCCCTTATACTCCGTACTGGTCGAATGCACCTCCGCTTACGGAAACATGACGAAGATTGCTTAGAGGTTGTACTTCGCAAAATATTCAAGAGAGCCCTCGACCTCCCGATTTCCATTTCCAACGCGCGACTGCTCGCGTTGGGGATGGTGAACACCTATCGGGAACTTCGCGAGGTGCATCTCGTTAACCAATACACACGTCTCGCTCAGACCGTGTCCGGTCGCCGCCACTTGCACCGGTTACATACCAAACATGACCAGCATACGATGGAACGGGTTCGAGTGCCCAATTTGTCGAGACGCGCCCTCTACGTTCGACCCCTTCCGAATAAGATGACCAAGGAGGACCATAATGGCCGGCGCCAGGCGCGGGCGGATGCCCTGCACCGCCACTAGTGGCTCAAAGAAACATGTATTGTACGTCGACATTGCGGGCCCCTACCATTCCAGGGGGGAATGGTACACGGCTGCAGTCATACACAAGGAGAAAACAGGTGGACGGCCTCTCGTTCAGAGCACCCACCTTAACTCATGAGGAGGAGGTAGCGATCGCCCTCGCAGCCTCGTATCCCGGCTCTAAATTCACCCTCACAGACTCTCGCGGAGTCTGTCGTAACTTTGAGTTCGCTTTGATCACTCCACTTGCTCACCAAATTCTTCACCAGTGTACTCAGCGACTGCGACCTAACTCATCGCTCAATCATATGGGTCCCTGGCCACCAAGGCATGCCAGGTAACGAAGCCGCCGATGAGGCAGCCCGCGCACTCATTTACCGGGCACCAGGCGTTTCTTGGGAGGACCTTAACCCAGATCAAAGCCCTCTTGTTTCTTTTAAAGACATTACTGAGCACTATCGTGCCGAACACCTGCGCTACCCGGTTCCTATGAAGGGACCGGGTAAAGCTGGTGGACGAACTCTCCTTAGGCTATTTACAAACACCCTGCTGTACCCGGCGGTTCTCAAGCACTTTGGCTCTTCTTTTCACGGCCGCATCTCACTTTGTGGGGAGGAAGCCGACACCTTTCGCATGGTTTGGGCATGCAGGCAAAATCCTTCTCTCCGCTCGGTCACCCCTTCCCCTACCCGACAGGACTGGGAGGCGGCTCTGCTCGGCTGCCAGGAACTATCGGCCCAACAGGCCCTGGTGCGGCGGACCGGCGCAGCGGTCGGGACCAACGGGTCCCGAAATGAGGGACTCCGCCTTCAACTGTAAGGGCGAGAACCCCTGGGGCCTCTCCCGAGCACCTCTCTGTATATATAGATTAATAAATGCTTTTCACCACCACCACTACCCGCAGGAATCCCCCCGCGTCGCCGCATCGCTGGCCTTATCAAGGATTGCTGGCCGCGATCGCCACAACTGGCGAGCAAATGTTCTGTCATGCGCAGTTGCGCTGCCGGCGCGCGCACCTTGATGACTGGAAGAGAGCGCGCGCATTTCAAATGGCTAAAAACGGGGCCGTAGAGCCCTATAGGACTAATAAGGACTCCCTGGATAGAGATATATTGGAAACAGAGGCTGCTAGGGGTGTTCTGAGTAGCACCAAGAGTACCCCGGAATCAGTGACGACGGCATTACCAAGAGGGCCCTTCAAAACTTAGATGAGCATTCGATCACAGCCATCATGAAATTTTTATTGAGGCATGAGGAAAAGGTGAAGTACCCGTGTGGAAACATACGAAGGTAATTTTGGTTCCCTATCCCGGCAAAAAATCGGACTTTACCCTAGCTTAGACACCTGTCGCGCACATCGTGCCTAGGTAAAGTCAAGGCGCACGTGATGGTAAACAGTTTAATACCTATGTGGAGGAGACTGACATCTTTCCACATACAGTCATAGGCTTTAGACCGGGCCTATCTACCCAACATATCATGTGGCGAGTCCAAAATCATATTCTCGCATCAAGTTCAGTAGCAGCAACACGTACGATACTTGGGTTTGATGCCAGCAAAGCATTCGACAATATAGCGAGCGCAGCTGTTTTAAGGGTTTGGCCCAAATGAACGTCGGAGGGCGCACCTACGACTAGTGAAAAGTTTTCCTTGCGACAGGACAGCCACTCTGCATGTGGGCAGCTTAAAAAGCGATCGAATTACACCTGGAACGAGAGACTGCCCCGCAAACAAGGTTTTCTTCGCTTTCCTATTTCATGTGGCCATGAATGGCCTACCCGCCAAATTAAATGGCATATGTGGCATCAAGCACTTGATCTATGAGGATGACATCTTCATCTTGACGCATCAGCGCTCGGACGGCCTCATGCAAGGCATCCTGCAGACGGCAGCCGACACAGTCTTAGAATACATTAAAAATAAATGTCTAGCATGCTCACTGAGCTAATCCGAGCTACTCATCTCTCGGAACAAACAGGGAGCCAAGAGTGGACTCATCAGCGGACACAATAAACCTCACTCTCAACGACAACAGCGTACCGGAGGCCAGTACTATCAGGATCATTGGCATGCTCGTTGAAAACCATACGCAGAATACGGAGGCTATCCAGCAGTTAAAAACATCTAAGCTGATTGCGGGCTGATTAAAAGTATCGCTGTAAGACACGGGAACAGGAAGGATCCCAGCCTCTGTAGGCTCACACAAGCATTTTTCTAAAGCAGAATCACATAATTTCCGTATTATCTTATTCTGCAAAGGGACAGCGAGGCAATTGATCACGTCATTCGTGGCACTTACAAGGCGGCACTGGGTATACCAGTTTGGGCAGCAACAAGAAGCTACTCCAACTGGGGTGCATAATACCGTGGACGAGCTAACGGAGGCATAAAAAACCGCGCTTAGAGAACGCTGTCGAGAACGGACGCAAGGCAGTACATCCTGGGCAGAACATGGAAGTTGGACTCACAGTCCTTCCCGAAAGCCCTCGCGTGAAGCTGGAGATCAAAACTTTAGCCAAATACATGCGATCGGGACGACATGATTGATGACAGACGAATTTCCCGGGCGGAGGCCACAGACATACAGTATGCGAAACACCTCTACGCCGTGTATGTGGAGGCGGCCAAGCAAGGCCCTGGCAGGTACACGGTTTGTGCGATTGCCCCTATTTTAAAAATTATAAACATGGCGACAATTTCATGTCACCTCCATCAAAGGCGAAGCGGAGGCAGCCATAGCCTTCAGCGTGGAGGCGCCGCCACCCTGTGGCTGCGTGGTTGGTCACGTGGTGCGGAGCAGCTGCCGACGACGCGGCGCATTGGGTGATCACGTGATTCGTCACGTCGTTGGTCACGTGACCAAGTTCTACTCGGACAGCTGTAGCTATCGCGTCACTCCAGGTTTAACCAGAGCTAAACAACCCCCAATTTTTGTAGCGATGGCTACATTACGGTAGAATTGCGGGCCTTCAGCGGGGCGGCGCCGCCTCCCTGTGGCTGCGCCGCCACGCGTTCACGGGCTTGGTCACGTGGTGCGGAGCAGCTGCTGGCGTCGCGGCGCCGTGGCTGACCACAATGGTTCCTCACGTGATTGGTCAAGTGACCAAGTTCCACTCTGCCAGCTGTAGCTATCGCGTCACTCCAGGTTTAAGCAGAGCTAAACCACCGCCAATTTGTTTGTCTTGAATGTTGATATCTACAGTTACGTTCTGTGATTCATGCGATCACGCAAACTTCTGAGTGAGACGGCGACATGAGTAGCGGCACGTTGTCACTCGCTCCCGCAAAAGTTTTAAAGTAATATTTTCAAGTGCACCCTTGTTAACACTTCTTTTAAAACTGGTGCTGGTTCAAGAAATGGAAATTTTGCCGTAAAGTAAGCGTTGACTACAAGAGACGCCTTCTATGATGTTTTTGCTCTTCGTTTCGACCGCGTGAGCTTTTTAACCTGCACTGACATCGGAGAGCATAGGAGTGGTTGAAATTTCGGCTCCATTGAAATTTGGCCGCCGCGGCCCTTTTTCGGTCGCACGACCTTAGCTCAGCTGCTGAATACTGAAGCCATAATTTCAGTGCAAAGGGGGATTTCTTGTAAGCGCACTGAACAGGATCTGGGAGAATGTGGCGTCGGCCTGTCACCATTTCGCAGTGCATTTGTTATATCCTACATAGTGTTATGCTAGGTGTTCTGTTCGTGTATGCATTTTGCAGCATATTTACGTATGTTTACTGCATTCGAACAAAAGACAAGCCTGGAAAGTTCGTTGACTTTGCAATAAAATACTTGTTTCTTAAGTTATGATGTCTAGAGGTAAGGCGTGGCCACATTGTGTATAGACCTGGTAAACACTTCCCACAGAATCATCAAATCTACTGTCTTTTAATGACCTAGCGTCCACTGCTGAACTAAGGTATGTCATGCATACCTCCACACGATGACTGAGAGACTTCGGCATTTCGCTTATGGTTCCAAGGTCGAGAGCTTCATCCAGGCCACAACGGCCGTATTTCAATGAAGTCGAAGTGTAAAAGCGGATGTCTGCTTTGCGACGTGAGCGGTAAGGATCCACAAGTGCTCTAAATTATTCTGGAGGCTTCCACTACGCTCAGCAAAGCGGAAATTTGGGCGAGTTGGTAAGTGTTCACTTTCGCTCTCAGCGCAACACGAACGGGACACAAGACGAAGGACTAGCACGAACAGGCGCTGTATGTGCCTGTTTGTGCAAGTCCTTCGTCTTGTGTCCCGTTCGTGTTGCGCTGAGAGCGAAAAAAAAATCCACTACGCTGTCTATCATGACTCATATGGCACTTCTGGAAAGTAATTGCTGGGCCCGACTCCGGCTCTAAGCTCTGGCCACCATATATCGACAAATCATTTTATCTTATTCGACCACCTGAATATCTGCCAGCCCTTAATAAACTTGCATTTTTGTACTCTCTACCATTACCCTAAGAAACCATCGGTTAGCTTGCCGTCGCGCAACATGGCCAACCAAAGGAAGGTTTTCCTTCTCATTAACTGTGACAAAATTAATCAGGATTTATCCCAGGATGTATTGTCTGTGTTTTTGTCCCTTAATGTTTCACCTATAAAATTACTTTTCACACTTTCTGCTCTATAGCGAACGTAATCTCAATACTTTTGGTTGAATTCCAACTTTCCACCCCATAAGTGAATACTGGCAAGATACAACTTTCGTATACTTTATTCTTGAGGCATACTGGTACGGTTATATACATACATATTCGTGGTTATATACATTTTTAAAGGTCATATACATCAATTTTGTTGCCTGCAAATTCACTTTATTCTCTCTCCTAACTTTTTCACGTTCATTTTGCGGGTGAGCGGCTACTACCTGCCCTAAGTAGACGTACTTTCGGCCAATTTGTAATGCTTCGCTGTGTACCGCAAACTGTTTTGCCCTTCAGAGGCAGTGGAACTAACTTTTCGTCGTCAGCACCATCAGCTTAACTATTTACACTGCATCTGTGCAAACGTAATCTCATCAGCCCACCTAAATTTCTAACGCACATGCAACACTTTCTTTCTCTTGTAGCCCAGTCCGTTATCCTGATAGAATAACGCTTACCTTGCCTTCACATTGTATGCGCTGCCGATGTCGAATCTTTCTTGTATGTTTTGACAAGGATGTCATCGCTTCTTGTTTTCCTCTTATACATTCTGCTGTCTTCCTGTCGCTTAACGTTACTGCTATCATTTTTCTTTTCTTCGCTGGCTGCTTCTCGGTTGTTTTTGAAAACTTTTCGTTGTTTCCCACGTTTAAGCCTTTACGTTTACGTTTACTTTTCTCCTGAGGACAACTGCTAAACTGATATTCATGATTTAGAGTTTCTTATGAATACACTGCAGCCCAGTTATATTCTGCTGGTAATTTTCCTTTCGTTTTTCGGGTCGGCAGTAACTACTGGCCATGAATACATTTTTTTTCTGGCACTTCTACTCGTGGCTACTTATCTCAAACTTCTTCCTTCTTCTTCTGAGAAAATCAAGAGAATATATTAGATTTATCTTGCACGTGTTTCGGACCCACGTACGGTATACGCCTTAATAACGCTTCGGAATTTATTTTTCATCACGAAATAACATAATAAAATCATAAATAACGGGAATTCTCAATTACCGCCTATCGCCTGTTCCTCCCAATCGCGCACTCTTAATACCTGTTGTAAACATGACGGGAAAACAAAAGATCAACGTCGTGCTTAAACAAGTTTCAATTTTTTTGTCATCATCACTTGTCACGCGCAGCGAGTCTTGCTCCTTCAAAAGATTTTTTTGGCAGCCTGTGCCCTATTCTTGGCATGCTTGGCTCTAGTACTAGTAGCATGGAGTCATAGAGCGACTCCTGACGCTATGCATTGGTATTCCAAGAGCGCCTACTCATGTTTCTGCATCGTTACACGCGAAATCATCAATCTTTTTTTTTTGGTGCTTGCTTATGTAGCCAGCGCGACACAGACAACTAGCAAATAGAGAAACGGTACTCTGTGTTCTCAACGTAGAGAGCTTTGAAGATCACGCAAGGGACAGTGGGAGGCGGAGGGAAGCGCACAGCTTGTCCGAAAATGATGAAATGCCCTAGGATGTGTTTTGGTCGTGTATCCCAGACGTGAGAGCTCAATATAGTTTCAGAGGTTCGTATTATAATCCCAGCTAGATAAAAGTGTAGTACCAGTTATAATCATGCCGCTGACTTAATTTGATAACTGTGTCAAATAACGGACTGGTGCTTCTTTTATGCAGGATGGGTGAGGTAGGGAGCTACAGCAGTAGAGACATGACCATCGAGCTGCCTACAGGCTGCCACTGCAACCAGTTCAAGCGGTTTTCTGTGTTGTGCTCAGAATTATTCGCGAGCCTCGTTGACATAGAGATCGACACAGGAGCTGCTGAAAGGCTCCCACTGCGCAGTCCAGGATCGCTTGTTCGTCACTAATCAGCAACCGGCTGCACACAGGACGATTTAAAGCCTCCAGCCCAGGAAGCTTTACGCATTTAGTCGCGCACTTAACTGGCAGCGTAGCCCTGCTCCTCTCATTACACTCACCACGCGCGTCCCTATTGTTTTCTTCGGCGTTTTACGAACTGCAGCAATTCAAGTCCACTCGGTTCCAGGCATGAGATTTAAATCTTTTCCGTGCTGTCGTGAATTTTTTACCGCGCCCTCAGTATGGAGATGAAATGAAAGTTGATATACTTTATTCACAGAACTCAAAGCCATACTTATTGCCACCATCATTGATGTCATTTTCATATTTGCTTATCTATGATCTATGCCATAGTATGCATCATATATAATAGGGTATGCATTGCGAAGCCGAGAGTAGTAATGGTTCTTTGAAGAAAATGCGTAGATAATAAAATAAAAGTAGAGCTTAGCATGCGGCGTCAGACGTTCTGGCGAGTGGAATAGATAAGAAGTTTTTAGGGTCAATGGGCCGCAGCTCGGGGAAGACAGAATTAATTGAACGGTTGTGGGGGAAGCCTTTGTCCGCCTATAGACACAGGTAAGATGATGATTATAACATTTTATAATCACCGGTCAATGTGCTTGGTGGGCTTCTCATTATTTAAATTTGATGTCACGGTTTTAATATGAAATTCCAATTTTGCTTATCGCATATCAAGCTATGAAGTGCCGGTTATTTAGTCCAAGGTATATATATTTAATTTTTCCCAGTTCAGTTCCTTTAGGCACATTTTGTGAGCACAAATGCAAAATTCGCTAGGGAAAACATGTTCTTGATGGCTGAAATATGTTTCACGCTTATAAGAACGCCATCTGTGCTTATCACCACGAAAAAATACCCATACAGTGCAATGCGGTGCATCAAGTTTCAGACAAGAGAGATTTGTTACTGAGAAAATCCTAATCGGACCTAATCAAAAACTCCGAAAAGCACTCGCGGAAAAAGAATTGTAGCTTGCAAAGTAGGAGGTGTTGCCTTTAGGTATGACATTGTCATTATAACGCAAACCTATACTATTCTCTAAGATCGCAATCTCTATCAGAAAGTGCTCCTTTTAAAATTCACCACCTTCGAATTTTTCGTGCACGCTCTAAGTTCTGCCTTGTTCCGCAGCGTGTTTCATTTTGTATTTAGCAACTTTTGGTGCAGCTGCCTCAGGTAGGTGTTCAAAGGTATTTCATGCCACTAAAATTATACACATGTGGACTTTCAGTTTTAAAATTCGAATACCACCCGTTTACACGCAACATTTAGAGCTAATCTTGATAGGTAGCGTCATTTGTATTCATATTCGTGGTTTCTGATTGGTCATTCGGTGCTCAGGATGCAAGGAAGAATCTTGTGTCTTCAGATTCTGTACGGATTTCCAGAGCGCCTTCAACAGAAATGGCTGTGTGCATACGAATGATCTGTCTGGCTGTACAGTGCGCAGTACACCAAGGGTAACTGCAAGGGTGACTTTCAAACAGAGTGCTTCTGTGTTGAGCGAGGTCATTTCTAGCACAGACTCGTTTTCTTTCGACAGCCGTACAAGATCATGCGTTCCTGACTTTTTACAAATGCCATTCCAATAACTCAGGGAAGCTGACATGCAACAATATTTAGCACGTCCAGTAGCAGAGCGAAAGAACAGGCAACCATCCAAGCTCTATATCAAAATCCCTGAATAGTTTTCTTAGGCTCGAAGATTCGCCACAAGTGTTATAGTTGGGCTGAAACTGCCACGAGGCCGGCACTGACTGTCTAAACCTTACTGGTCCTAAAGGAAACTAAGCGAAAATTTTAATATATTTGTTCATGCATTTCTAGATTGCCTGGCTGTGTGTAGCAGGCAAATGGAAGGAATTAAATGCTAAATTGAGAAAATTACCCAAAACAAATTGTTGGGTTGTTCTTTTCTTGGCGAAACTGTAGCCATAGTCGAAGTACAAATACGCCAATTTACAGGATACCTATGATTTGGTATGACAAACTCACGCAATTTCCTTCGCGCTGTCCAACGCATGCAAAGATCACGCATCTTCTAGCGTGATGCGGTCCTTAATTGAAGTATGTTTCGTTTGTATGGAGCGATGAGTGGCTCCTACCGGGATGTTTTATAGAACACGCTAAACAGGTTTATTTTCTAACCTCGGGAAAACAAGTGTACTGGGCCAGAACAGAAAAGATTTAGTCTTGGCCTCTTGAGCAAAATTTATGATGCACGCAAACATTTCAGACCTGGGCTAAAAGTCCAAGAAGACAGAGCGGAGCAAGCAATGCAGATTTTTGCCTCGTGCACAGCTCAGTTGGGAGCGTTTGTGACCCTTTTCGAGGTAACGTACATGCTGATGATTATGTGCAATTTAAGGGTAAACTCAAAACCGGTAGGGAAAGTTTGCAAGAATATGGAGATGCCACTCCTGCGAAGCAATATACGAGGAAAAATAAAAAATGTCGCCGACATTTTTCGCGAACAAATTATGGTGGTCTAAAATACCAAATACCTAAGCTTTTGAGTAACAATAAGGACCTTATGACAATAATTCAAAGGCACTCTTCAGCAGCTGCTTTTTTTATGTAATGTACTCACTCTTTTAACCGCGAAATCAAATATGCACCTTTCGAAACATGTTCTATGTCGTTTCTTTTTTTTCGTTTCATTCTTTATATGTAGTGCCTGTTGACACCAAGGATGAGGTAAATATTGTTGGTATATTGAATTTTCATTGCTGCTTGCTGCTTTACATGAATGCCTTGTATATGTGTTCTTGATATAAGCTTTTACTTCTTTTTTTCTCCTTCACATGCGAGTAGAATTTGAATTCCATATCTTGTTGTATAGCACCGTTTCCTCCGCGTAGAGTTTCTATGGGGTCTCGGAACCCGACAGGTGCAAGGAAGCACCTTTTGTCTGATGCCCTTTCGTTTCGTGTATCAGGAAACAAAGTACACAAATAAATTAAAATAGACAATTATGTATCGAGCAGCCTCTTTCTGAACCCCCTCTACTTTGTTCACGTTAGTCTGAGTGAACGGGTCCCAAAGGATAGCAGCATAATCTAGGGTAGGTATAACTGTAGATTTGTAAGCAAGGCGGGGGAAAGAAGGGGCAGACAATCGCAATGCTCGTCTTAAGAATGCAACTCGCGAAAAGCATTAAACATCTAGAAATCAATATGTTTGTTCAACCAAAGATTGTTAGTGAGCCAGAGCCGTAGATATTTCTAATCGCTTACTTGTGAAAGTATAACGTCGTTAGTTGAGTAATCAAAAGTTAAGACTTTCTTTCTATAAGTTATCCTTATTTTTAAGCTATTTCTCTATGTTAATGGGCATGGGGAATACTTCACACCACGCAGAAACGTTTTGCAACGCAGTGTTAAGTGCTAGTTGATCTGATGCACTTCTTCCTTCAGTACCACTAACATAATCATCAGCGCAGTCTAATTTTCACAGGAATGTTAGCGAAGATGTCATTGATATGTGTTAAAAACAACAGAGGTGCAAGAACCGAGCCCCGAGGGACGTCATTGTGAACGACGATGGAAGAACAAGCTTTCATAATATTCTTTCATCTTGGTGTTAACTGAAAGCCTATCAGAATACTGATGGTCTAAAACGAACCAATTGTTCTCTGTTTGAAAGGTAGGCTGAAATTTATTTTAATAAATGTTTGTTATGATGTATTGTCTCTAATATATAAATTACTTTTCTTGGGTGAGCTTGTCCAAAGCTTCTGTAAAATTCATAAATACTACATAAATCTGTGCTCCATTGTTAATTGATTAGACAAAGCTATAAAAAGTTGCGACTTGTTGTGTGCAAGCTGAGTAGCCCCTTTTGAATCAATGCTGATATTTAGAAAAAAAAATTGTTGTTGCTAAAAGTTTGATATGCGAGTGCGATTTCTGCGTTCCAGAACGTAGTTTACAGGATGTCAATGTGAGTGAAATTGGGCGGCAGTTCGTCGCTGCAGGCGCTCGTCTCCACTTTTATTAAGTGGTTTTACTCAGAAAGTAACCCACTCTCTTGCAATTTGGCCTTAACCTATGAACTTTGTAAAAAAAAAAACATTTAGATGTCTATTGCACGTATCTTGTCAAAAAGAGATTTAATATATTGTCCAGTCCAGGGTAATTCATTAAATTGATACTAAGCAGCGTATTTATTATAATATGCTCGCTAATTACAAGGTCCTCCAAAGGCGGGAGTGATGCTTCAGATTTCGAAAGGCGGTTATCGTCTTGCTTAAATACCGACTTAAAGTGGTCATTGAAAGCTTCAGATACAGCTTCAGCATCTGTGACCAAGGACACCATGATATCTGAGGATAGGGAAACCAAACGGCAGAATTTCTCGGGAGACTCTGATATACAGTGATTCTTCGAAGTAAGGCTGTCTGTCAACGGCGGTTTGCTTTCTCACCCGAGAGCCTACAAAGTTATTGTTTTCTTGTTACTGTTGCCTTGGTGACTTGGCACATAATAAATCCGGAGAAAGAAAATTTGCCTTTCTTTTCTTTTTCACCCGCTTCAGTTTTCTCTTTAGTAGATAGTGTTTTTGCAAAATATTTCAAAATGGAAGAAAAAGACATCAATAATGCGAGCATCGTTGACTCGAGAGAATTTTCTAGACAGAGTCAGAGAACAAATTCCATCAATAGACAAGCTGGAAAGAGCCAGCAGAATAACCTGGTGATCAAAGATCATTACACACTTAGTTTTATTTAAATTATTTCCGGAAACAAAAAAGAGGTCTCATATGGACCTTGAACTCTGAATTCCCTTTCATTCAAGTGCAGTGCTCTACACTTTGAAGCACATCAAACAAGAAAACTATACAAATCACAACCTCATTGATTTATTACAATGAGTTTTAAGGGCGAACGTTGGCCAGTCAATATTCGGTAGATTGCGGTCGTCTATTAATTTAATGCAATCATTTGGTGTTATAAAAGTGGTTATATAACCTTTTAGATTACCTAAGACATCGACAGGCGACCCAGGCGCTCTCTTTAACGCTCCTAAAACATACCGTACATTGCTATGGTATGCCCTATATAAAATGCGTTCAACATTCGTCACTTCAGACATGCTCATTATAATCAGATATTTTTTTCAATTATTAGGGCAACTCCACCACCTTTATTTCCATGGTCCTTCCAAAGTACACAATAATCAGATGGCAAAAAATCACTATCGGAAATATCAATGTGGAACCACGTCTTTGTTAAAAGCGTGGTATCTGGATCTTCGCAATGCAAAACTGCTTCCAACTTATCAATTTCGTTTCATATGCTGTGCAGCTGACATTCCGAATTTTTTGTGATTTAGTATCGTTTTTGTCGTGTCAGTTATATTTATTATTCTCTTTGAAACAGCTATCTCAGCCGTGCATGACACTATCAACGGACAATTTACTCTCCACCAATTTAACCTTGTCCCCATTAGCATTTTTGCGCTGCTCTCTACCACAAGTTCTTCCGTATTTCCTACGTTCTGGCAGAAAGTATTCAAAAATTGATATTTCAAATCCCTTTAGCTTATGGGCTGATTTCATTGCTGTCATGTTTTCTCGGTAATGTACGACTTTCAGAAGAAGAGGATGTTTCTTATTTTCAGATTTGCGACTAAGTACGTGTCACCTTTCAGCGCCAGAGACAGTTAACCCCAGTTAGTTCTGGAAGACCACAATCTTTACTTTCAATTTCAGCTTATGCCTATTCATCTTTCTCATTTAACACGTATACAAATAAATTGCCTCTTCGACTTCGATTTTCAAAATGGGCGACTTTGTTGATGAGCGCAGATAAATGTTGATCGGTGCTCACCACAGTGTCTTCCACTGTTTTCACAAGGCTGTTCAATGAGTTAGATCCAGCCAGCTGTTTTTAAAAAATTTTTCGCGCTTGTTCAATGCTAAGACGTTCTTTTAAATGTCATTTTGAGAATTCGTCAAAGCATCCACAGCTGAGGTTAATTTTCCCTGGCCGTCCAGTAAATGTGAGAGAATTTTTTTGTTTGTTGGGTCCGGAATTGCATCTACATCACAACACATCAAAAGGTTCCTTGTGATAGATATGACAAAAAATAGAACATTTATGAGTGCATCTGGACAGGGCAGCAGCACTAAGCAGCGGATATCGCTTCGATAGCATTTAGTAGGTAGTTACTGACTAACCTTCACCACGAAACAAATGTTATTTCTTAGCATGTTTCCGTGGAGGCTACTGCCATGCCCACAGATGTGGCTAGGTGTGGTGTGTACTATAATAGGGAAGCGGGTCATCTGGTCCCACGTAACCATAGTTCGCATATCCTTGGCGATGATGGTTGGTATCAACGGATCGTCCACAGAGCTAATGTCAACGGCACTTGTCAACGACATTAGACACCCCCGGTATTCATCGTTGCGCGGTGCACAGAGGAAAAAAGCACTTGTCGTTGCTTTTGCTCGTAGCAGAACTGCCACAACCTGCAGCACGAAACAGAAGGAATTCTCTAGCATGTTGCCTCAGCTACACTCCTTGTTTGTCATAATGCTCTCGTTTTGAAACCAGCATCATGGACCAAATTTTTGATGGTGTTTCTTGCAGTTCTGTCCGCTGCTCGTGCAACTCAGTCATGCAGCAACAGTCAGCCTGTTCGCGCTCGTCAGTGCCTGCCATCCACTCGCAGGATCATGCTTAGTCTTTAATTCAACACCAGTTACAACACGAGTTATGCATGAGAGACTCGTGAAAAGTGATCAATAGTGTTCGCAGCGCTATCTTCAGCAAATGGCACTCGGCTTCCAAGTATTCCACGTTTTCGTTCTGTACTTGGCCGATGTCTCTAATTTGGCTTCAGGAGTTCGCGGCTTCAAGTCTGGCCGCGGGCGCCACATTTCTATGGAGGCGAAACGCAAGGCGCCCGTATGCTATGTGATGTCAGTGCACATTAAAGATCCCCATGAGGTCGAATTATTCCGGAAACCTCCACTATGGCATCTCTTTCTCTCTTTCTTCTTTCACTCCTAGCTGCCTTCATTCCTATACGGTGTAGGTAGGATGTCCGCCGAGATGTGTGGCAGTTGCAAAGCATTTTCTTAAAAAAAAAGAAACTCGACCAGGAGACTGTTCAATAATCGCTGTACGGTTTGGGGTAGTTTTGGTATGCCGAGCTGTGATGTCATAACGGCGCATTTGAGATCCCTTGCATCAACTTGAGCAGTTTCATTCATAAAGAATTGTTTTTCCTGGACATGGTAGTGTGGAGAATTGAACATAAAGCCGCGATTTTACTGTCATGGAATGGCCTTCTTCGACTTCTCACGCCATTCTGTGTCACTATGCAGTGATAATACTTTTTTGTGTGATCCTCAGTACGTGCAGCGTCGTCGATCTATACAGAGAAGTATTTCGACTTCTTTCACGCACCAAATATGCCTCTGTTAAGCGCTTTTATTTGACAAAATGATCCGAAACTGGGCGCTCGCCTTCGGGGTATTGCCTTGAGTAATACCAGGAAACATCCTTTCAGTGCACCAATACACTGTCGAAGAGGTCTTGCTCCGAAGGTTACACCTTCGTAACGGGCCCCAATTGACGCCTCCTGCCCTTTCTATCCCGCTCATGTCTGCGAGGAGGACACTGAACATATCCTTGCGACCTGGTGCGCTTTGCGTACCGACCAGCAGATTCACCTGCACCGGTGCAGTTTTCCCCCATGACGACCAGCGGAAGTAGCAGACTGGATTTGTGGGCCGCCCTGACGGACGTTACTGGACTTCTGTTGAAAGCCCAGTGTGGATCTGTATTTTGGGATAGTATTTCTTGCCAGCAGACAAAGTGTTGCAATAAAAAGATAAACAAGTGAGCTTCGGTCATGAGGAATAACGGTCCTTGTTTTTCTACCCTCGTCATCCTGGTCTCCAACTGCATCAAGATCTTTCAAGCTACTCCTTTGGCTTATGTGCTTGTGTTTCTGAATCGAGCGCAGTAAAATAAACTAAAGCACCACTACATGACGAACAAACCTAGGTCAGTCGTCTATGTCAGAAAAGGTCATGCTTCGAGAATCAATGGCTATGCCCCACATCAGGCCTACGCCATGAACAGGAAGGTCCACAGCTGCACGAAAGCACTGCATTTACGGCACGACACATCGCTCGCGGAGCCTCCGCAGGTTGTGGAGCATTGTATTCCTTTAAACATGGAGCAATAAATATATCATACAGCGGAAGATGCATAACTGACAGCACGAGAAATATGCAGCGCCGGATAACCTAAGCGTCTTCTGGACACCTTTCGCTTGATTGCAGCCTTTGAGTAAGAAAGGCCGAGGTAAAGCGCCACTGCACAGAATCAGAACTTTAGAGAAAAACAAAGGTTGGGTCATGGGCGAAATCATCGAAGCATCCGCAACACCTGGCGACAATGATTGCGTTAGCTATCTATCAGCGTATGTGACAAAGAGAGGTGATAACGGCATTCCACCTAGCGTCCCGATTGATATTCGCCACTTGCCTTCAACAATCAGTTCCACTCCTTTATTTTCCATTTTTCATACCTCTGTTATGTGCTTTTAGTAGTCACCTTGAAGAAAGTTTTCAATTTTTTGTACAGTCTTGTGTCTTGCGTTTGTTGCTTTCTATGTTGCTCATGTCTTACGGTTATTATGTTGATTACTTGGGAAATAAGTCGTCCATTCTGAATCTTCAAGAAAATTGGCTTGTTTGAATAAACTGCGTATTCTATGAAGAAGCGAGGTTTCCAATTAGCTGCTTATAAAGGGTCCACAATAACAGAAATCTTCGGTTGTCTCATGCATGTTTTGGGTCTGGGAGGAATATCATGACGATTTAGTTGAAGCGCTGTCCAAGCCGGAAGCATTATATTAGGCACCCATGTTTTCATCAGAGGAGTGACTGCGTTCATTCATTTCACAACGCTCACGTATTTCGCCGCGACGGTCAAGATCCGTCGCCTACAAGCGGAAATGTATTTTATTCATTTCTCTCGGGGCTCTGGGCCTCGGCTGAAAACCTCGTGCGCACCAAACGAAGCACGTTGTTAAAAGAAGAAAACAAAGCTGCTTAGGACAACCGGCAAGCGAGCGAGGTTCTTCGGCGACAAGCAGCACGAAGAGGCTTAGACTGGTTGTTCCGCTCGAAGTCTCACTAGAAGGTAAGCAGGATGAATAGCCTCTCCCATCGCTCTTGTTCAGTTTTTATTACATGTCTTGAAACAGCTGTCCTCTCCTCGTTTCCAAGGGTTGTGTTTAAGCTTGCCGACAATGAAATCAACAATACTTAACGTGCGAGGCTAATGTCAACTGCCGGCAAAACAGCCCGCCCAAAACTTTGCGAGCAGTTTGACCCGATTGGCTGATTTCTGTCACACCATGGCGCACAGCCAATGAAGCAACGTCGCAAGAATCTCAAAACGCTACACAGTGGCTACAAACTCCTAGTCGAAACAAATATTGATTTTGCCGTTTTCTTTCTCCATTTACAAAAAAAACTCCTTTTGAAGGGGAAGGGGGAGGGGCTTTAAACGTCCCATGCATATCGCAAGCTCATCAACGAATATTGCCGACTGCGGGCATAGTAACTACTTCCCTTTCAAAGAAAGCAGGAAATGGCAGCAACGTCTCCCACTGTCCTGACATTCGACTTTTCAACACCGCCCAGTGATGGTTGTAGTCGTTACGGCGACATACCCTGAGATCAACCACACTGGAGCCGGTAACTGAAACTGTGCCGGGCTATTTTTTTCTTGCGCATGTCGCCTACTATAATGGTGAGAATTCACAATACAAAAAGAGTTTGTCAATGTGCCAATGAATCCCTTCATTGTTGTTGGCCTGTTCATCCCCCTGCAGCAATGGTCCATAGGTAGAGAGATTCATCTCGTATGCTGTAGGTGCGGCAATGGAGCCGATGCAACGCAGGAAAAAAAGCCATTTTTTCTATGACATCTAGAGCTATCTGACACGGCATGCGGATTTCCCAGCCTGAACCCAGTCAGGCAAGAAGCCATCGCAAAAGAATTTGGAAAATACGAAGCTTGCTTTTAAATGAATTCACTTCTTGTTTGGCCACAGTAAAACTTACCATGAAAGCAATGAACATCTTCGTCGCATCCAGAGCACCATCAGAAGCTTACTTACAGCAGCAAAATGATGAGAACAGGTATATGGGGCTAGTTAGTTTAAAGTAACGCTTTTAATTTAACGGAAGTGGGAAATGGCTCAAGATAAGCGACTGTGTATTTAAAGTCTTGCCAATGGCGTATCGAGATAATTTTTTTCATTACTGTGCTCTTTACGCTGTGGCTTAAAGCGGAAGATAGAGAAATGATGTGTGAGTAACGCTACTTAATTTACTCTACCATACCTCTTAAGACCGAGTATGAATGAATGTATATTTGCTGTATTTCAGCCATCTGAACAACAAGACTCACACGTACGACTAAGGTATACAAATTCGGAACGGTGCAGCGTTGTAAACTGCGCTATGCGCAATCAGGTTTCTCGTTGGTGGTCATACAAAACTTATTCAATTGCATGCACTTCGGTGCACTGGACGATTTCTGTTCCTATTGTAGGCGAGAAAGGCATCCCTTGTAATGCATTTGCACTCTTTAGGATAAAGAGGTCGGCTAGGGGACTACCGAAGGAATGTAGATTCCGCAATATGCTTTAACTAAGCTTACATGTTTCCAGTTCATGCCAGTATGAACATTCCGATTTACAAAGCACGCTCTAAAAATTAGCCCTCTCTATGCTGCTAGATGTAGCGCATGTTTAATAATAAAGCATACTAATGTCGAAGCGTTAAGTAGGCAATTGGTGCAGTCAATGCAGTCATCAGCTTGCTGTGCAGCATAGCAAGACGTAGGTTCCCTCCATGCTTTCTAGAACTGCTTATTTCTTCTTTACAAAATGATCGATATTTCATTAATTCACTCGAGCTGTGTAATAAGCCAGGGTGGAGCGGATTTGCGATGGTAACACGCTAGGTTTCTTTATATAAGTCAAAATGTCTGGCGGAATATATTTCTTTCAATATGCGGTTGTTGAAATGGGGCTGATGGAAGCACTTAACAATTAAGTGCATCTTTTTTATTAATGCCTGTCCTCTTTGAGGTGTGCGTCCCTAAGGCAACATTGTCATTTCTAGGCTGGCTGCACAGTGCCGGGGTTCCTTGACAGCATGTTCAACATAACGCGCTTTCCGTATTTACAGCAACATCGTTTGTTCCGCCGGTTCCTGCAGATGTCGAAGGAGGCGGATGATGAGAGTAAGGAGGAGGACAAGAACGAGGAGAAGAAAGACGAGGAGAACAAGGATGAAGAAGAGGAAGAGGAGGAGGACGCTGCAGGAGACAAGGATGGGGCCCTGGGGAAGAACAAGAAGCCGCCGGACTCCATGATGGTCCAGAGAAAGTCCGCCAGCCGATCAGGGTACGAAAGTGCTGCTGTTTAAAGCCGGTGGCTGAATACATGAGGGACAATTTAAATGTTATTTTATTTAAATTAACACCTCAATGAACCCAGGTATTAAAGGGAAGCACGGATATTCCACACAAAAATACGCTATCTTGCCTACATATATCTCGTATGAGTATTTGTCAAGCAATAATTTGCTTAATATTATCACAATAGATTTTCAGATTTTGAGCAATATAACAAACCGTTTTTCGGATGGGAAGCCTGTCACTGTTTTGAATCTCAAATACTAGTAATGGTCTCGACGGGCGTGTGGAAACAGAAATTTTTTTGGAGTCGTGGAATGAACTTTGCACGCAAGATGTCTCTTTAAATAGAACAGTTAGGGCCTTTCGCTCGTAAAGATTAGTAGCAAGTACTAGGTGGCAACCGTGTCATCAAATTATAACCGATCGTGGCGGCTGAGTGGGCAGTGCGCTCAGCTACTGAGCCAGAGGACCCGAGTCCATTCCCCGTTTTCCTGCTCACAGGTGTGGAGCTCTGTACTCTTTGTGTTCCAGTGGAGATGCTTCGCACGGCAGCTGCCGCGCCGTGCGTTACCTCTTTTTCTTGTTTGATCTTCATATGCCCACAGTCGCAAATGACATTCCGCGTTATAGAGCTATTAAGACTTTTGCTTTAAAACACCGGTGTCGCATAGGGTAAAATAAGCAAGTGGTCTGGAATAGCCTACGCAATAAACTTAATACTTCGGAGGCCGAGAGCTCAAAGCATTCCATTGTGCCACTGAGGCCAGCCTTGCAAGACTGACTGTCTGGCGTAAGTGGCGCCACAGTCACTGACTGTTCATCTGAGTGCTTTGCGACACGATTGCACGTCTAATGTCTAAGTGCTGAAAATTAGTATGTAGACCTCTCTCCGTAGCGTCTCGCATTGCGCATGTGCAGCATTGAGATGCTGAATCCCCCCCATGCCAAGTGCATACTCTCCACTTTTTGCATCAGATGCTACAATAAGATCCTGCGTTGCAAAACTGGGTGGCAAACTGCTCTGCTTTAGCGTGTTGAGTTATCAAATAAAAACGATAAATTGTTTTATGAGGAAAGAAATACGGAAGGACGGAGTATCCGCTTCAGTATAATTGGATGCGTCAACTACGCCGTTAGGGATGTGTTAAATGAGGAACTAGAACAGGGGAGAGAAAAATAAGCGCTGTAGCTGAAGCCTGAAGAAGAGTTCTGTCCCGCAGAGGTAACTGAGCAGTCTCTAACGTTGCTGAGCAGTCTCTAACATTGCCACATTTGTATGCAGGCCCCTTAGAAACTTGGCTGCCGGTTCAGCGATTTCATCCAACATCGGCAGTCTGGTCAGCCGAGCCGCTAAGCCCTGACCCAAAGCTGTGGTTACCAAAAAGCAATCTTTCAAAGATTAAACCATAGATGAGTAATATTAGAGGGTCGCAGTCTTTTCTTGATCTCAGCCACTTCATATGCACGCAGAGCGGCGGGCATGACGACCCAGCTGACCGCTGAGGCCGGGGAGCACGCACAGGTGCTGATGACCATCGCCGGCATCGCGGCGTTTGTCCTGGTAATGGTTGCCTTTGTCGCCTTCATTGTCTACAAGATCGTCATCGCTCCGAGTTCGTAGTCATTTGCTCTACGTTCCACGCACTTTGATTTCGAAGAGCTGTGAGTACAGTACTCACGGATTGAAATAGGACATTCGGAGCGCTAGCCTTGCAGTGCCACGCAGGCATGTGGTAAACCACAGGACGGCTGATTGGCTACTGGAAGGAACAATTCTGCTTTGTAGATGTTCTCCCTCTCACGCCATACCACAATGCACCACGTTGGTTCCATGAGCGTCTACGGGCGGCGCTCCATGAAGCGACGGCCACGCGCTCCGAATGTCCTATTTCAATCCGTGAGTACTGTACTGTCAAGCGCAACCCGTGAGCATTGTCTCGCACTGAGTGACGTTTTAGCATAGCCTCAGAGATATGTAACTAGGAGCACTGATATAATAGCAGCGTTTTTGTGCAAATCACTTGTAGCGACCACACCTGTAGATATTTCTGCCCTTTTCCTGCTCACAAAAGGTGTTGTTCACTGACAATAGTCTGCTTTAATTACCCCGTTTATTCAAATGGTCATAATTTATGTCCAGAACGTATGGCCGGATTACTAATATTATCACAAGTGAAGCAATCAAAAGGCATCTGATATTGCCATATCGGCGGAGATAAAGTAGGACTATCTCAAACGTTATATTGCGGCTTCACTCCTGCTATCTGCTCAGGTATATGCCAATGCGTCGCGCACTGCAAGTGGCCTCAGGGATACAAATGTATTAAGCACGGAAATTTATCGCTACACGCAAACCCGAATTTGTCAGTAATGTTTCCTGAGAAGCATGGACAATAGATTCTTTTTCCCATCCTTTCTTCTTTAAAATGTCTGAAATATTTTTCTTTTTGTATTACCACTTGAAATGATATTGTGCCCGAATAAATTTTTCCGAATCTCTTCCTGAAACATTTTTTTCCGGTCAAGTCGTTAAAGTTGCCTTTATTTCCTGCGAGGAATCTCAAAACAACGGTGTAGCCGCTGCTTCATCATTATAATTTCATGCAGCTCCTACGCCCCACTTGCGTGGAAAGGTCCAGTGAAAACGAAGGAACAAGGAGCTATATTAACGTCGTTTTTGAATTCCTCATGTAACCAGAAGGAAAGAGAGACAAATTTAATTTTCTATTTATGTGAAGGAAGCTAGATATTATAGCCACCGTCCGGCTATGAGAAAAAAAAAGAATCTAAAAAAACCTGAACGTGGTGACGGCTCTAAAGCTACTGAGGACATAATGTTAACGCCGACATTGTGTGAATACCTGTAATCATGCCGCATCTTTTTTCTTCGTACAAAATATTCAGTCCCAACAATGTCGCAGCATGGGCGCAAAATAACACGAACCGTTTTACACATAATTACTTCACTTACCTAAATAGCTAGGAACTGTCTGCGCTCTTTTACTTCGTAGACATTGTCCCCAAATTCATCTACACCGGTAATCTTGGGTCGCTTTGCTTTTTTTGTCCGACTAGCATTCCTCGACTGATAATTTTTAACCAAAAATCTAACATTGATTGAAGTTCAACTATAAGAATAATTGAGTAATATACGAAGTAGGAGAAGCAATCCGCGCTTCAGAGAGTAAAAAGACACACAGGACCCTCGAAGGCACCTTTGACTATACACGGTTTTGTTCAGTCTAGTACTAAACCACACTACGAAGTTTCACTCTGACTTATTAGCTGAGAACTGTGACTCGTTCGATCAGGTTATTAATTTTAAACCGAATAAACTTTCACAGACATCTTCAGAGTGTGTTCATGCGCAAGTCATTTTAATAAACACGATGCCTTGGTAATAGATGGTGGAAGATGGCTATACTGCTGCAATCCCCGAGAATACCGTCATTCCGATCCAGTTGATGCACCTAAAAAATACCATACACGATTTATTTTTTCAAATGCAATTACTTAGTTAATCAATCAATCATTGGATCAATAAATCAATCAATGAATGAAATTTTAGCTCAGTATTGCGGATACTGAGGAAAATGCAGACAAAAGCCATAATAGGCTTGACGAGGTCTGCGCTCTCTTACAAGGCATACAGTGCAAATCATTGTAGCTGACAAATACACGGCAATGCTATGTATATATATATATATATATATATATATATATATATATATATATATATATATATATATATATATATATATATATATATATATATAGTTGCGGAAACATGAGGTGCTTGACAGCTTAAAATAATATACATCGATGTATACGCTTCATTTAAGGAAACATTTTTATTTTACTCGACGTTTTGATCGGAGGACCGATCTTTTTCAAGAGCTAAAAAAGATCGGTCCTCCGATCGAAACGTCGCGTAAAATAAAAATGTTTCCTTAAATGAAGCAAATACTTCGATATATATATATATATATATATATATATATATATATATATATATATATATATATATATATATATGTATATATACTGTAAAATTAAAACATATGAAAGCAGGTATACAGCAGGAGAATTCATTTGTGCTGGTAATATGTTGGACAGCATTTGATGCCTATAGTTTGTGCGGGCTCTTGGAACTTGCCAGTTCGCATTCATTCGGAAACAGTGGATATGTTGTTTCGCACTCAAGCATGAAAGATGCTGTAGGAATGCGTCGGTGCATTTAAGGGATGCCTGATAACCGTTTAAAAGCGTATTGCCGTAGATAACGATTACGGGTGCCAGATTTAATGCTTTGAAAATGGGTTCAGTGTCGGCGTCGTAGAGTTTATTGACAATAATGCGTATAGGTTTCTTTTGCAGCTTGCATGGTTTGTCTTTGTTCTTGTCGGGGTACCCCACACCAGGAAACAATAACTTAGCTGCCACAAAAACAAAGATTTAAAAATTAATGGTCTGATGTTCTGCGGCCGAAAGAAATGTAACCTGCCCAACATTTGAAATGTTTTAGAACATTTACGTAGTACCGCTTCTACTTGATCGTTCACCACATGTGTTGTTCAAAAAGTACGCCAAGGCTCTTATATGTGGGAACAAACTCTATATCTGTAGAACCAAGTTTCAAATGCATGTCGCTGCAAATGACACGTTTCATTTGCCGGAAGAGTGCAGCGTTTGTTTTAAAAGTATATATAATTAAAAAGTTAGTATTACGCCATGTGTGCAGTTTTGCTAATAGTGAATTTCCTCTTATTAACTCACACAGGTTTGCTCATTTCAGAAATAGGCTAATATCATTAGCTTACATAACAAATTTAAATGTGCTCTCAATTTTCACGACATCATTAATATAAAATATAAACAACAAAGGACCTAATATGCTACTATGTTGTACGCCTGCACGTATATTTTTATTTCAGACACAATACCTCGTATTGCTACCATTCGGCAGCGATGTTCAAAATACGATACCATAGGCCCAAGAATATTTCTCGAAAACCATAGTATTTCAGTTTTGTTAATAAAGTGTTACGGTTAGTGGATGGAATGCCTTGGAATACTGAACAATATGCCTGAAGCTTTTGATTCGAGCATTTGATTTTTTTCGAACGATCCTAGAATGGATTCTTTCTCTGTTAGGAGGGCAGTTTGATATGTGCTTGCAGTACCGAAGTAACAACTTTTAAATTCCAGGAATAGTTTTAAGGTACATCTGAAAGCGTTCTGTCTATTGCTTGTTATCACGCGTTCGTTTGCATCAAACGGCGTAGCGTACTCAGCATTCATTCATGCAATCGTTATTTCGTTGGCACGTTCATTAATTCATTCTCCTCTTTCAACAGCACCCGAAGTGACGACATCGACTGCGACACGTGAGTGCCCCGGCTTGCTGATATAGAAGGCACACAACTACACTGTGAGCGGTCGGTTCGCGACCACGTGAAACTGGACATAAGTATATATGCGGCTTGATCTAATGAATTATTTACAGCCCTGCGCCATGATGTACTGCGTAGTGTCACTTTATAAAAAAATGATGGTCGATTTGCTTATTTAGATGAATGCATAGCTAGGTGCGCTAATCATAATAATAATTGGTTTTTGGGGAAAGGAAATGGCGCAGTATCTGTCTCATATATCGCTGGACACCTGAACCGCGCCGTAAGAGAAGGTACAAGGGAGTGATGAACGAAGAAGGGAAGAAGGAGGTGCCGTAGTGGAGGGCTCCGGAATAATTTCGACCACCTGGTGATCTTTAACGTGCACTGACATCGCACAGCACACTTTAAGCCGTGGTAAAAACAGCGCAGCGACGACAGACACAGAGAAGACAGAAGAAGACGGACAAGCGCTGACTAACAACTAAAGTTTATCCTGCCGATTGTAATCTACCAACCTGCTGATTAAAACTATTCTTCATTCCATGCACACACGATTTCGAAAGTGCTGATCCTAAACATGCAACGGCTATACCACTTTTAACTAATTTAGTTTTAATCAGCAGGTTAGTAGATTACAATCGGCAGGATTTCCGGAAGAGGTAATCGTGCTTGCTTGCAATAAATTGCTGAGGAAACTAAAATCTTTCAAGAGTTGCCATCCATCAGAGCCGTCAGGCATGAAGAGGCATACGGTTATACCATATCTTCATCGTTTGTCACACAACTTAAAAAGAGTAGGCGCCAGATATGGAATTCAAGTGCTCTTCTCAGCCCCGCAAAAGCTTGGAAAAATTTGTGCCATAATAGATAGGAAAGCAAAGGCTAAAAAACAGAAACCAACCGGGAGTAGAGCCTGTAAAATAAACCACCAAAAGAAGTTTACGTCATGTGCTGAAAGCGTAGTGTATGACATTGAGTTTTCCTGTGGCAAGAAATACATTGGCCAAACGGGAAAATGTGTGAACACCCGTCTTCGTCAGCATCATAACTCGTTAAATGGCCCCCCATCGTCCAACCTTGCATTACATTTTAGAGATTGCCCCCTGAATAATATCCCAGGTTGCCCCGACAAAAAAATGTGCAACCCTCTTTTCCATGAGACAAAAGTTGTTTGCAGGCACAGGGATAAATTGACAAGGGAAATGTGTGAGGCGTATCGCATCCACGCGAATGGTGATGCATGGGTCAGCACACCGTCAGTGCTTCTTCACGAATGTGAGATTAAGTATCTAGATTCGCACGATTAGAAGGATGTTAAGAGGGGCGTGTTCCCTGGTTGTTTTAGGAGTGTATTAATACCTGTGTTTTTTCCAATAAACTTTAGTTGTTAGTCAGCGCTTGTCCGTCTTCTTCTGTCTTCTCTGTGTCTGTCGTCGCTGCGCTGTTTTTACCACGGCTTAAAGATGCACCAACTAGCTCAGTTGTCGGTTCTTCCGCACAGCACACGGGCGCATTAGCGTTTTTCCTCCATTAAAACGCAGCCGCCGCGGTCGGGTTCGAACCCGGGAACTCCGGATCACTAGTCGAGCGCCCTAACCACTGAGCCACCGCGGCGGGTAGGTATGGTAGCAGTTTCGTTTTCATTACAAGGTGGAGGGATGGCACATAATATATATGCCGGGTGTTTCAGCGAACACTTTCAAAAATTTTCAAAAGCAGGCTTTCTGAGGTAAAAATTTGACTTTTGCTGCATAGTATTACCAATGCTGGCAGTCACCAGGAAACTGGTGAATCTTCTTGAGTAGTAAGCTAGTTAAATAATTTTAATTGTTAACCATTCAACTAGTAGATTTAGCTACCTAGTTGAATTTAGAGATTTGTAGCCGATCTCGTTAGTAATAGCCATATCTCTTTTCAGAATTTCGAAAACGCTATTACCCTTGCAGTATACCCTTGTAATATATATATATATATATATATATATATATATATATATATATATATATATATATATATATATATATATATATATATATATATATATATATATATATATATATTCTTAAAGGGTGTACTACAAGGGTAATCGCGTTTTCGAAATTCTGAACAATTCCGTCAGGAATTGGTGAGGAATTGTTCAAAATTCGTAAATAAATTACAAGACATGTTAAGTAAAATATAGACATATCTATATTGTCACGAAAACGACGAAGCTGGCAGTGCCGCGGGACGGGGCGCTCGCGCTAGGCCTGCAGACAATAAATCATCTCATTGCCATCCTTCATCTCACCTCATTCTTCAGCTGTCGCCACGTAGCAATTTTTCTACACGAGAAGAGATCAACGCGAGTGGCAATTTATTTATATATTTCGAACAATTCCTCACGGTATTAGTGAACGTCTGGATGTATAGTACTCCATCCGCCCCATACAGAGCCAGTGCTGACCTTACGAGTGCCCGCTTGACCTACCTCAATCATTTCTCGGCAGGGGCATCTTTTCCAAGCTTCGCCTATCCGCTTACACAAAACTCTTCTCCCCCCCCCCCCCCCCCCAACTCCTCTCTTCCGAGTTATGCCAGCTTACCGAGCGGGGTGCAATTGAAGGACACTCGCTTAAACAATCCCGCATTCACATTTATCGCCCACAAGACCCTTTCCCGAACTCAGATGTGTTGCCGCCTTTTTTCTTTCTTTTGTGCGCGCCGCTGATTCCTCCTTGACTCCTTGTGCTGAAGAGGCTCCAGATAACAGAAGTTTCCGGCCCTGTCTGCATTTTATTCGGTTTATTTATTTACTATTTTTGGCTGGCGGAACGCGAGTGCATGCCTCTCTAAATCCTATCTCTTCGGCGATTGCGCCACTGTCTGTTTCTGTTCACCTTACTCGCCGCCACTCTGTTGTTGCCTTGAGGGGTAACTATCCTCCCCTCCCGCTCCTCATGTTCCTGTTTTTCTTTCTCTCTTTTTTATCTTTTTCTGCCGGTTCTCCGTGGCCGCTCAGTGGGCGGCAAGTGACAGTGCGTTTTTCTTTTTATTTTTTTGTTCCGCTCTTTCTATCTTTTGCAGTATTTTTTCTTTTCACCCCATCTTCTTTCCAGCATCCGTTTGCATGTTTTGTTCGTGTGTCGGACATGTGCGCCAGTGCCAATTCCTTAAGAAAATGAAGGAGATCGCTGTAACTTCAGTCCTGAGAAAGGACAGGCTCTGTCCGAAACGTCGACTCAAAATAAATTTGTGGCTAAATGAAACGTTTCTCAACTTTGCATATATATATATACACACCCACCCTGTGCACCTTGGTATCGGTGACTGTTGGCTTCCTTCATGTGTTTGTCAAGCGAACCCCTCATTTCCTTTACCTTCTCTGATAATAGCTTAACGAGGGTCCCGGCTCTGACAGTCTTCGTGCAATAGGTAGCATAAGAGGGCTCTCGCACGTTTTCCGCCCTCGCCGTTAGATCACTTTCCACGTCACACTCGCGGTAATACAGGACGTGCTACATCCACAGCTATGGACGAGGGTGGCGCTGGTGAACACTGCCCATGGTTTGCTTACACGAATAAACATAAAAACCCGTGAGAGCAGCAGATTGGACAGCCGTCACTGTATCTAGTCAATAAAGAAAAAAAAGTCGCCGTAGCGAAGTTTGTAGAGCACCAGACGCGATATTTTGCAAACCATTCCCTTTAGGCGACAGATTAATCGAATCATATTCTCCCATTAATTGGCACTACAAATAACAAAATAGAAACAATTATCTGTGCACCTTGATTTAGACGACTGTTGGCTTCATTCGTATGTATGTATATATATATATATATATATATATATATATATATATATATAATATATATATATATATATATATATATATATTGTTACGGTGTGGGATGCCATGGGGTGGCCACGGGCCCGCCCAGAGAAATATAGCAGCAGTACGGAGGAGAGCCGGCGAAGCACGACCGGCGGCGGCCAAGCTTTTTCGTGCTAGTGCTAGAGCCGCGCGCTCGCTCTCCGCCTCTTCTTTTATTCACGTATCAATATATATATATATATATATATATATATATATATATATATATACGCACGCACTGGGCACGTTGCCCTACACTTGTTGGGTAGGTGAGCAGCCTTTAGACAGACCAGACAGACAAGCATACAGCGGCTAAATGGGGGGATAGCCACCATAAGTGGTAGCGCACTAACACATATCTTTGTGGCCGCGGTATGCAAAGTCATGGCTATTAAAGCATGGATTCTTGTCCGACACTCTCAGTGCGCAGACTCTCGCGCACTGCGTTATTTGCGTGGCACTTGCTACGCTGAGACCAGAATTCAGCCCCTCTATAGACCAGCGTTCGTACAGGAATACCAGCTGGCGTATAAGTGGTTCTTTTTTTGTAGTAATATTTGTAGCACTGCTTTGCCTCTTGTTGAGCTTAAGCTGGCGTGGTTCAACATAGCTTGCAATAAGTTTTAACGTGGAACTAGTTTATTGCGCGCAAGAAAATCCTTGGTGCGTAGATCACTAGAGCATCCACCCAACTGTTAAGCCGTTGTCATTCAGGTCTCTCTGTGTGCCCACCGGAATGCGCGCAAGCTGCCCTAGGTGGGCTCCCTGATATTATGTAAGCAACCTAGAACTCATGACTTTGTATGTCATGACATCGTTCCCACCCGAATGTCAGCTAAGTGCTCACGAATGGCAGTTCACTTATACATAGCTCAGGAGAGGTTACTCTGGGAGAGCAACGTGGGTGTCATATGGCCCACTGGTGGCTGCACCTTCCATCGCAGGGCAATGGCGCATCCCTTAACCGCCAGTCCAGTGTGTCTAGAATGGATCGAGGACTGCCAGTGATCTATGAATGTAGGAAGTGCTCAATTTCGCAAATATGGGCGTCAACCTATTAACACTATTGCGTCATATCCTTTAGAAGAAAACCGCTGCGGTGCCCTAGTGTTTGAGCATCCGCCTCGCATGCGGGAGGTGCGGGGCTCGATCCCCAGTGCCGCCGGGCAACCACCGCTGATACAATGGATACAAACTTCCCTTGGCCGGGTGCTCGGTTTATTCAGGGTGGAATGCTTGGGAAATGGGTCTTAGACTCCACGTTTAGCAAAAGAAAATACCTTCTGCCATGGCGCTCATTGGCTGCAGGTGCCCTTGTGCCAAAAAATTCACTGTCATCATCAAAAAGACTCCTTAATAATAGGGTTAAACTAAAGAAAACAAAAAATATCACTAGCGCAAGGACTTCTCTTTTCGCCTAAGCAATGTAAATCATATCTCATTTTACAGAGATAGCTGCGAAGCGCCCGTTCCTGAGTTTCGCATTGTAGTCGTAGTAGTATGTCGCAGTCGTAGGCTTAGTCAGGGGTATTTTGCCACGGGAACCGCTCGAAGGGTGGCTGCCATTGGAACCATCTGGAATGTGGTTATCGTGGAAGAAGGAGGGTGTCAAGAGAGCGGAGGAATCTGCAAATAGAACATGGAACTCTGCGAGGAGTGCAGCATGACGTGAACGTTAAATAGCGCAACCGGTCGGTAGTTGCACCGTAAAACTCGGGGAGAGCTTTTAACCGGCGAGGACGAGGAGAGTTGCAGGGCAAAGATTGTTTATGGTGAGAGCGTAGGAAGGCTTAATGGAGTGTGGTTGCCACGGCAAACATCCGGAGAGGGTTTACGTTCGGAAGAAGGCCGGTATGCCGGAGAGAAACCGTATCCAAAGGGAGGAGGTCACCGTGGAAGATGATGACAAGGTGACGGCCTCATCGCCATCAGCCCATGCGCCCCTACTGTAGGGCAAAAGCCTCGCACATATATCTTGAATGAACCCTGTCCTGTACCAGCTGCGGTCACCCTAATCTCGCAGAATTCTTAATCTTATCCGTTCACCTACCTTTCTGCGGACCCCTGGTATGATTGACTTCTCTTGGAATCTTATCTGTTACACTTAAGGACCACCGGCTATCTTGCCTTTGCATTATAAGAACTCAGTAAGGTCATCTCTTCTTGGTTTCCTCTTCATCTCGCTGCTCTCTTCCTGTGTCCTTGCGTTGCACCTATCATTTTCCTTTCCATGGCTTCCTACGTTGTTCATAACCTAAGTAAAACACCTTTCCGTTAGCCTTCTCTTTTCTATCTCTATCGAGTAGGTGATTATCAGTAAGATGACTCTTTTATATATTTTGCTCGTCAGCAATATTGGTAAACCGTCATTTATAATCTCAGAAAACGAGGCGAATGCGGTCCACTTTGTTATTGTTCTCCTAGTTATTTCACTCTCGTAAGCCGGATTACAGGTCACTATTTGCCCTAAAAACACTTTATACTTTGCGCTTCCATCACATCGCTACCAATTGTAAACTGCTTTTCCTTTCGGAGACGTGAACAATACTTTGGCTTTCTGCAGGTGAAATATTAGAGCCACAGTTCTTCTGTCCTTGCCTATCTCAACGATAAAGCTTTTAAGTTTGCCTTTTTTATTTATTTTTTTTAAGTTATTGATACTGTTAGCCATAAGGCTGTTACAGGGTGGATGCATACAACTCAAGAAGTACACACAGCCACAAGTACAAAATTTACACAAACTTATATGAAATCATCAATCATCTTGCCAGCAGAAAAGCCACAAGTTCGTCAGATAGATAAGTGTCCATAATAATACGCCTGGTTTCAGACCACCGAGAATCGAAACCGAAGGTGAAGAACATAATGAGTGACAGCAAAGGCAAATGATTTATATAGGCTTAAATAACAGGACAGATAAGTTTCAAAATGATGTATATTGTCTGCTTGTAAAAAGTCCTGAGGAAGGGAATTCTATTCAGCTATGGTTCTGGGGATACTTAGCAAAGCAATGCCATCAGAAAATTGCATATTATTGAGGTACTCTCCATTAGCTCTTATCCCCAAGTCATCTCAATGCAGGCCTCTGAACCTCTCTAAACCGGTTGGGAATAGCGCTGGCGGGACCATGTCTCCATACATGACACCCTTGCTTATTAGCATTTAGGTGTTTACTTTATGGGTGTATACGGTGGCTGGCATCCGTTGAAAGAAATTTCCCCGCATTTTTACTTAGGCATTTCTACCTCCTGATTTCGCAATGCGTGCATGACTGCTGAGGTTTCAACTGAGTCGAATGAACTTTCGTAATGTATGATGGCTATATATGGGAGTTCAATGTGTTCTGTGCACTTTTACACGCAATGATTTACTGCGTGAATATATTGTGTTGTAAACTATTCTTGAAGATAGCCTGCCTGATCATTTGGTCGATTTAACCTGACTATATTATCGATTACCAAGTAAATAACTTATAGGCAGTGGACAGTAAGCTTATCGGCCTGTACTTCTGCAAGTCCTCGACGTCTCCTTTCTGATTGATTAAGATAATGTTAACGCTTGAAGTAATAACGCATTGCATATACAGTTGGGTAGTTTTTTTTAGCATAAGCTTTCCTTTGTTTGTGATCAGATCTTCGGTTACCTTATCCTCGCCAGCAGCTTTCAGCCTTTGCATTATTATTAAGGCATTTTGACTTTCTCCTTCGCCACTTGCGGGATTTTCATTGGCGTGCTTTTCTGCATTTATCATTAACGTCCTGATTACATTAACTGCACAGATTTGTGCATACCTTTCAGCTACTTTCATTCTCTTATTAATATTGAAAATTACATTGACCTCTTTGTCGCTTCAAGTATCCTGATTTTTTTACTAGGCATAGTTTTCGCTAAAACGCTTTTAGGCCGCCTGCGTTCTTAAGGGAGTGCTCGATTGCCTTCGTGATCAACTTTTTCATGTCGGTTACCTTGCGCTTATTTATTAAATTTAATAGCTCTTTCAGTTTACTCTGTCTCTGTGGTTTGCCGCTTAAATGATTTGACGTTTTCTTAACCAGAACTTTAACTTCGCGGTAGAGCTTGTCGGCATCCTGTCGAGCCATCCCACCACTTTTGTGGCACACTGCGTAATGCAGGTTGCTTGAATATTAAATTGGTCTCCCTAAGTTAAAGCAGAATTTCTGTCCTGCAGCAATATGCTTCATTCTTCTACTTTCCGTCTTACGGCTACCTCATTTGGGGCTTTCACTTGTGTAGCTTCTTCCGGTCACTATTCACCATAGCTTCCTGTGGCCGTTGTAACGTACCTTTCCGGGGGCCTCCACATCGTGCACGATATCAGAGTTAACATATAATATGAAATTTGCATCATTTTAGTCTCACCAGAAGGACTCTTTCATGTGCACTGCCCGGCCTCTAGTTTGCAGAAGAATGTAGTAATGATCTTTAAATTGTCTGTGTGAGCGAATTCTCCAATTAACTCTTCTCTCCCCCTCACCTCCGCACCAGGCTATTCGTAGTGCTTACGCCATATTTACTTGTGCATGGTCTTCAGCCTCCCTTTTCCCTACCATGGCATTGAAGTCGCCCATTACTACACTGGTCGGTGTTTTACTTTCTTCTTTGGTGATTCGACGTTTTCATAGAAGATTTCGACGTTTTGGTGGTCATGGCTTGATGTAGGCATTTACGCCTGTGCCACATTCTCTTTTTACTCTTTCTTAAAAATAATTACGATAGCTGCCACCCTCTCGTTAATACAGCAGAATTTATGAGTGTTGGCAGCTGCATCCTGAATAATGAGGAATCCTACACCTATTTTTCGCCTCTCCGCTAATAAACTATAGCCTAGTAAGTGCCCACTCTTTACGACTGTATGCGCCTCATCTGAAACATCACTTAGCCTTGTGACATTCTATTTAATACCCGCTCGTTTCTCCGACAGCACTGCCTGACTAGGTTCACTGGTTGAGATCTACCGTTTGCCTCGGAGGCCTGGCCAAGGCCAGAGATTCTTAGCACGCTCGGCGCGTCACTGTTCTCACCACCGCCTAGGACAAGTGCTTCGCAGAAGCTCCGGACTGATGGTCTAGGGGTAAATGATTTATCATCTAGGAGGTTGCGGCCAAGCAAGACACTAGGGTGGCGAAGTTCTTGCCTTTGGAGGGATGTTGTGACACCGATATCAGGCCGCCGCAGTCTTTGTTATGCTTAAGTAGGCGCAACCGGTCGGTGGTAACCCTGGAAACAACACGGAGTGTAGTTACCCTGGAAGCAAAAGGAGGGATACCATAGAAGGACGACTGTATGGCGAGAGCATGGGAATACGTGAAGAGATGGTGATTACAACGGTAACTATCTGGAAGTTGGTTACCGTTGAAGATCGTGCTTCGAGACTGCCTAACTCGCCAGCCCGAGGATGATTGCCGTGGAAAGAGGGAGCTATTGCTATAACGTGATCAAGTGCAAACGTTACCTTTTTGCTTGGAATATAAACCATATGGCACGTACCCAAAAGCAGAGTAGAAGGATGACCAGCTAAATGAAGGAGGGTGTGGGGAGAAGATGAGAGTGTGGCGAGAGCTTGGGAACGTGGACCACTGTAACCACCCGGAACGTGGTTGCCTTCGAAGGAAGAGGGAGGGAATGACGAGAGCAGAGTCAGCGGAAGTTAGCACGTTCCATTTGCTCAGCTGATAGAAATGTGCCCCTCGATGAGGCGGCGCTGTGCTGCTTAAACGGCGGACAGAGGAGAAAACTTAAAGAAAAAAGGACTATGTGTGGAAAGCTATAAAGCCGTCGTGAACGTATACAAATCTAAGTTCACATTTATGTTTCCTACCCCAGCAGATGGTTAAGTACAAAATACCTTAACTGCTGTCGCTGAATCTAGGTTTAACTGGTAGTAGCCGTCGTTTCAGTACTTTTTGATAATTTTGTTCCAGCCAAGGGTGCAACAACTGAGCAGTGCCAGACTAAATTGGACGTTTTCTGAGACAAACTATAAAGGCTGTGATAAATTACGATGCTCTTTCGGCGCAGGCTAATGCCGATGGGGGTCGCGTGCCCCATCACGGTAACGCCGCGCCTAGAAGTATTGCGGCCGCCTACAGAGCATCCGCTGAAATGCGGCGCAACGGCTGCACACAGAAAACCGCCCGCAGCGATACGCACAAAACGTCTGACACGCCATCTCTCTTGAAGCTTCGGAGCACCAGACTTCTTGATAGGGCCGGAACTGTTTCAGTGAGGCCAGCATGCGTGATATGGTTGACTAATTGTTGATAACTTCATAACGCCAGCTTTGTGAGCAATAAGTGGAGATATAAAATCTGAATTCAGTGAACAGTTTCTGGACATTAAGATTGTGTAATAAACAACCACGACCTTTGTTGAAAACTTGAGCAGACTGAGGCAAGGAAAAGGGGGGCTCGTTATGACATATTATAATCATAGCTTGTTTACTTTCACAGGACATAATGTAGATGCAGGCCTGTCTAAGACAAAGAAGGCTTGAGCGGCAGTGCCTGGCAGTTGGCGACAACAAAACGTGCATATAAAATAATATTTAGAGAAAAAACAACACAAAAGGAACAAACACACAGATCATGAACTAGCGCTCAAGAACAGTTTCCTTTACAAGTTTCCGGCTTGTTAAAACAATGGAATCGTCAGGCAAGCTGTTCAATACCAAAGGTACATAGTATCGTCGTACACGTTTTCCGTACCTGGTCCGCGTACGGGGCGAAAGTAAGCGTTCTTGCGGGCGAATTTCTTGCACTGTAGTATACAAAACGACCAAATTCTTTAGTCTAAATATATTTTAGAACTGTTATTTATATAGATCAACTTAGGAAGGGGCAGGTGTGCGAAGACATCCGTATTCGAAGGAAAAGATATACCATAGCAGACGGATTTCAGTAAACTTTTCAACACACTATTAATTTTGTCACGCCAAAAAACTGAGCAGCGAAAAAAATCAATTTACACCATATTGCAAACATTGCAAGCAAGAGCATTTACAATGTGTTTACGAATAACCAAAGGCATAGAAATTATATAGAATACAACAAACATGCTACCTTGCACCCATTGGTGCAAACATCAGCTAAATGTGCGCTCCAGCACATTTCAGGATTGAGATGAATTCCAAGGTATTTGACAGATGATACATAGTTAATTAGGTCGCATGTGAAATTATCACACGTAGGTAATGTGCAAAACTGGTGTAGTAACTGGTATTTGTTTATAAGGGCTATGAAAACAGACAAGCTTAGATTTCGCACTATTAGCCTTTATTAGGTTTTCATTGAACCACCTCGTGAATTGCTGTATGTCATGTTAGAGATTCGAGATTGACAAATCGAAGAATTGGTAGTGAGTAAATAGTACGGTATCATCCGCATATTGGAAAACCGTGCTGTGCTGTGTGATAGCACTGAGCTCGTTTACAAAAAAAATTAAAAAAAACAAAGGTGAGAAATAGAACCCTGGGGTGTTTCGTTTATTGAGGACAATCGGATCACATATATGCCGGAAGCCATCAGTGCCGAAACCAAGGAGCGTAGGGGATTTTTTGATTATATAATTTATCGTGTTCATTAATGAGAGTTTTATAGGGTGATTATTTTAAATCCAACTGATGAGAACTTACAAAGAAAACAACCACATGCCACCGGTGTGTGCCCAATCGACCTCGGAGTTTCATGTCCGATGCTCTACCAACTGAGATACTGCGACGGCTGCCGAATATGCTTTAGGGCTACATAGGTTTTCTGCACATTGAGAGTGTTCACCAGCGTCGCCCCCTCGTCCTTGTAGTATCAAAAAACAGCACACTAGAGTTATCATATTGCAATCAATGAGACCATTAACACCATTAAGAACATTAGTTTTTGAAATGGCATTCTTCTTTTATTGTGAAGATAAATGCATCTCATGCAAATTTGTATGCTTAGGAGGGAGACCTTTATGATGAAAATATCACTCTATGTACAGAGGGTATCTTCGCTAAAGCATCACATGGCGGTTAAACGATGGAGCGCGAGGATTCATAAACGAAACAAAAAAATGATAATTACAGATGGGATCACCAAACACGGAGAGTGAACAAACGGTTCGGAAATAAAATTTGCTCATCATGGATTCCAGACGAAGTCAATGTTTAACTAATACACTTTACTCTAATATCGTGCATGCAGGTCCACAGGACAACAGCACCGCACCGATCGTGGATCTCGTGAAAATCGATGTGCAGAGCTTCTTCAAAAAACGTCAGTTAATCTCTTCTAAAGCACTATTAAAACTTCGTTTCAGTACTATGTCGGCCGATTAAGAAGTGGAGAGCATGTCGCGTCGACTGCCTATTCGAAGAGCATTGATTTAAACGATATCATTGACGTCATCTAGCTAAACGAAAGTGTAGCTTCTTCTCCCACTCAGCATAAAAACAGTGACGACAGTCTATATGCTAGACAGTATGTTCAAATACATGGTTTTTTCTAACTACTTGCGTAGCATCATTAAGCACGACAACATTCCCAGTACCATTTAAGCGTCACTATCGATCACCGGAGAAGCTTAATAAAAATAATGTTTATTACGAGCAATAAGTAGTAATAATAAATAAAATTTATTAACAAGCTTAAGCAAATTTTTTGCTCGCCCCTGTAGGACGCTGAGAAGTATTATCAATAGTAAGAGAATTTTCTTGCGTTCCTCACTTGCCGGACATGGAAATCAATGTTTTTATGTGGTTACATTGCTTAATCAAGGTTGAACACTAAATTGTATTCGTAGTGTTTGAAATACTTTTCATATATAAGGCTTAATGCTTTACCATTGGCCCTCGTAGCTTCTAGCGAAGATCAAACGTTCCCAAAAGTAATATCCCATAGGAGTCCCGTTGTGTATAAACAGCATCGCAATAGCAGGGTGTGAGCTCGCACATTGGCCGGCAAGAGTTCATGACCACACCACGTGGTCTGAACGACCAGGTAATCTTTATGACCAAATCATCGCCAAGGTCATTCGAGGACTGTTTTCTTATTGATTCAAATCCATACAGCAAATCTAAGTTAAGTTCATCTGTAATTATAAATTGCCCATAGAACCTTTTTCCGAAAAACTATCAAAATAAATTCTCCACGTAACAATAATTTACAAGCATATCATGTAACAGCTTCTAATGCGCTGCCAAGGATAAATACCCATGTGGTTTTCGTTTGCTGTAGAGGTGCAATCACCTCATATAGAAAAACTGATTTGATCCACGGCTCCAAACGGGCTTCTGCTCAGTGTTACTGGTCATTCTGAACGTGTTGTTATAAGAATAACACAATCGTTCGGATCAAAAGGTCAGCAAAACCGCAGTCTTTGTGACCACATGTTGAAGAGAACCACGTAACCTGTGTGGCCACGTGGTTACAAGGATCATTTGTTACATGGAGCATAAATATGGTCGTTATGTTTCGATTAATACCGTAATTGTGATCAGTTGTTCACAATCAAAAATCGCATCGGTGATAGGGTGGTTCCAAGCGCCATTTCCTTTTGGACGCGAAGCTCCGGAGAAATTAACTCATTTGTCTAATTGGGAACCAACCATGAGCAGTGTTGCTACTAAATGATTGCTCTTGACCTTAGCTTTATAAGTTAATGTGTATTCGATGGTATCGTGATTAAGCTGTATATAGGAATCGGCGCCTTCAAGGGTAGGACCATATAATCATTGCTGCAGTTTGACGATCTCAACATCTGTGCCATGAATACAAAATAAAACGCTACTTTAGCCTAGCTACTCTGTTGCCAAGTCAAGTACGTACCTAAACTACTTCTTGCCGGTTACACAGCATATGATGAACGCAAATACAATATAGAAAGTTCATGCGATTGCACAGTTCATTGGTTCATAGGATAAAATTGAAATTCATTCCGGAAACGTTGTAATAGTAGTAAATAACCTCATTTGCAGGAACTATTCAATAACAGAGGCAGCTGCGATTAAAGGAAAACAATCATGTTCAGGTGGTTTACTAAAAAAAATACACAACCAAGAGATTGTGTTTTTGCGTCGCAGGCTCCGGGCTGCCATCAGCCTCCATCGTGTTCGCTGAAGAACCTGAGGGTGCCGAAGAAGGTAGGTGCTACCTTTCTATCGACTCGCTTAACTTTTTCGATTTGCACTTTCTGCATCGAATGCCATGTGAGGAAGGAAAGCAGAATTTGGCCCCTCGTTCCAGGCGTTTTAAAATGTCTTAAATGCTCTGCATAGGAGGGCTGCCAGAAGTGCCAGAGAAGAGGGGTCCCCATTCATTGAATTCAACTGGGCTTTTTAACGCGCACTAAATCTTGCACTGTACGCGCGGATGTTAGGCATTTCGCGTCAATGTAAGTGCAGTCATTGTGGCCCATACGTTAACCTGTTAGGTTAAAAGAACTATCTGCGGCTCGTGCTGTGGAACCAAATAGAATGCTTTTGGCACGGTGTGTGGCTCAATTCTTTTTATAGAGGCCTGCGAACATTAATCTTATTTCCAGTCATAGCCAGCGTAAAGGACTTAAGATTGTAGACTTGTTTTTGATTTGTTTATCTACCTAATTTGTGAATAAAATATATACGCATATCGTCAACACGTTCCATTGGCGGTGGTCATAAATGTGCTAAAAACGCCAAAATATAGACTAAACTTTTCGCAAAGAGATAGAAGCAAGTAGGCCAATCAGTGTACATTATTTACTTCAAATCCTATGGCTGCTTGAGGCAGCTGTTGTGAATTTTATTTGTAAAATTCTTCACTTCTTGTAGGCATTGTGTCAATATCGCCTGCTGAAAGACATGACGCAGCAGGTATTTTTATATCTGCATGTGAGGTACAAATAGAACGCAGTGCAAAATTACAGTCCCTCGCCAAATTATTATTTCTCGTTAATACTTTCAGCAATCGTAGCTTTGATTTCCTGATGCAGCGGCAAGAACACCGTGCAGTTGTCGTCAGGTGCCTCGTGTCCGACAATACCTATTTTATGCCCTCCCGACCAAAAATTTTATCATTGTGGCCAGCTTGATTGGAAGCGCATCTCCTACAACCAATCAGAAGCACTGATGGCAGCATGCCTGCGATAGCGTCATGGAATCGGGGGGCACGTGAGCAGCGCTGGTCACGTAATAGCCTGCAACTACAACACCAATTACGGCGCATTTTCTCGTTGCGCAAAAACCACCCACTAAACGGTGACCATTTAAAATCACAAGACGGTTATGCAAATAATAATTTATGGATCATAGGACCGAGAACAGCTTGAACAGAAAAAAATAAAAAATTAGTGTCCTACCTGCACCGCACAACGGGAAGAATTTTATGAAAGACAGAGTACTCGGGTTGGAACCGAGCTTCGGTGGCCCTGTTTCGATGAAGGCGGAAAGCAATGCTCCTGTGCGCTGTGCAATGTTTAATGAGCCCCGTAAAGCCGAAAGTACTCTACAGCCCTCCTCTACGGCCCCTCTTTTGTTTTTGTCGCCGTCCTTCATTCCTTATACGGGGTTGAGGTGTCCACCGAGAAGTGACTTACTGGGCCCTTCATTTCCTGAAAAACAAAATAGCAGGCCTTACCCGCCGTGGTGCCTCAACGGTTAAGGCGCTCGTCTACTGAGCCGGCGTACATATGTTCGAGCCACACCACGCCAGACGCGTTAGGATGGACGCGAAATGCTAAAGGTGCCCTTGTGCTGTGCGATGTCAGTGTACGTTGAATATCCCCAGGTGGTGGAAATTATTCCTGTGATCTTTACTAAGGCACCTCTTCCTTTCTTCTTTCACTCCTTCCTATATCTCTTAACTCCTATATCTGTTCACATATCTCGGTGGACAGTTACTGCAACATTTCCTTTCTTCAAAAGAAATTTTCAATTTTTTCTGCCACCCCGCCGCGGTGGCTCAGTGGTTAGGGCGCTCGGCTACTGATCTGGAGTTCCCAGGTTCGAACCCGACCGCGGCGGCTGCTTTTTATATGAAGGCAACACGCTAAGGCGTCCGTGTGCTGTGCGATGTCAGTGCACGTTAAAGATCCCCCGGCTGTCGAAATTAATCCGGAGCCCTTGACTACGGCACCTCTTTCTTCCTTCCTTCTTTCTTTCCCTCCTTTATCCCTTCCTTTACGGCGTGGCTCAGGTGCCCAACGATAGATGAGACAGGTACTGCGCCATTTCCTCTCCCCAACAACCCAATATTTTTAATATTATTATTTTCTGCTGCCCACTGCTTCCCGCCTATGTCGAATTGCCCATAAGAGCGTGGCTACTGTGTAGTTGAATATACGTGTGATTTTAGTGCCATATGTATTAGAGCGACGAATCTCGCAGATTCTTACAGCATGGCGTGGTTATCTTTTTCTGCATGCGTACTCCACCGGATTTATATGGCTGGAGCTAATAATAAATAACGCTCTACAACGAAAGGCAATACAAACGGCACCAATGCTGGCAGTGTTTAGAAAAGCATAAACAATCACACTGTTAAGATCAGAATCGAATTTCAGTACCCATGCCATCATGGATGTGGTTTATTTCACTACAGAAAGCAGGAATAGTTGAACAGTACTGAGAGGTTAACGTGGATATTGATTTATTTCTTCTTCGAGCGACCTTATCACCAAAGCCGAGGAGACAGGCTGGAGTATAGTTCAGACACTGTACATAACGCCGCTGAAAATATTTTAAACAAGTATGACCGTCTGGGTAATTATTCATGATAATAACTTTGGCTGGACATGAGTTGAAAGATTCTTGTGTTTTAATTGTGCTGATATCATTGTTGGGCAGGATTCGCTAAATTATTAAATATGATTTGGCTAAACTTTCTGTTAGGTCTGGTTTAGCTATGAGATCAAAAGGCATTAAATTTTTCAAAGTTGGTTACATTCACTTTAATTTTTTTAAAGTTTGCCATCAGACCTGACGGCGATTAGACAAATTTGGAGGGCTGCATTGATGAATAAAATTATTAAACCGTGCAGACAATGCTACACTATACAGGCAAAATAAACCAACTCACGTGAGATTAAATACTTGTACCAGAGGAAAAGGAGAAAATGAGCAAAGAAAGCTTGTCTGCTCAGTGTTCTAGAAAATTATTCCTCTTTGAGGGGTGCGAACGTGGTTCTATACTTTGCGCTGGTCTTTGGTAGCGAAAGCCACAAAATGTTTCAAACCACACAAGTTCGACAGAATTCAACGTTAGCTGTATGCCACTTACATAAAGGGGATGTGGATGTCAGCATTCTCATACATATGCCCAATTTAGTGACAGGTTTTAAAAATCAATGTTCACTAGAAAAATACTAGCTCTACACGAAAAATGAGGACGAATGAACCGAACAGAACTGAGAAGTTTTCTATTTAGGCCAATTCGCAGGATTCTAATATAGTCACGAACTAACTGCGATGCCATTCGCCAGCAGTTCATTATGAGGAGATAGAATAGTTAACGGTCTTTCTTGTCAACAATATCACGATGCAGTCGTTGTCTTTGTCTGACGCGTAATGAGTGTAATATCTTCGTTCTGTTATGCATGCCAACAACGGCAGCCCATGCTACGCTCGGTTTTCTTTCGAATCCACGCCGTTGCCCTTAAGCACAAGGGGTTAACTTGCCTTTGCATTACATGCCCTGTTCATGGTCATTTTTTACGCTTGGTTGTGAATATGATGTCGTTAACTTGTGTTTGTCCCTCACCCATTATGACCGCTCCCGGTTTCTTCACCTCACACCTACCGATGTACTTTCCATAACTCCATTACCTCCTCCCCATGCCATACCCATAGGTGAATACAGTTAAGACGCTATATAATATCGTGCCGCCTGATAACATTGTCAACTTTTATTTGAATTTGAGGCACATATTAGATTATCTGCTAACTTACCTGTGTCTCGCTATTCCAGAGGTGACGGACAGTCACGAGAATATAAGCGCCCTAGAAGACAACTCAGTGGCGGCGCTTGACTATATATGAAGCTAAGACACTTCTCGACTGTGCCCATACTTTAGTTGGCCGTTAAAACCTAGAATCTGGCAAGCTAGCCAAGCTTTTGCATAATTCCTGTGCCATTTACTCACTTAAATGAACCATCTTAATTACTCAAACAATGCAAATAGTGCACACTGTTGGACTAGTTGGTGAAGAATCACTGCAAGGAAAAAAAGAGCTGAAGGTACCGGAATAAAAAGGCGAGAGGAAAAGTAGACGTATACTGAAACAGAACAGAATGAACCAGAGGAACTAAAAAGTGCAGGCGCTGTTATCAGGACGTGTTGAAAAAGAAGCAAGTTCTACGTCATTATTTCACCCAACGCAAGAAATCATACAAGAAAACAGAAATAGGCTATTAGAAATAATGGCGGAGCATAAGTAACAGGACCAAATAAAGACACATAAAAACTAATACTAAAAATGCAAACAGAACATTGAGAAAGTGTGGCAGTTAATTGGTAGTGAAAAATTCACCTTTTTTCGCAGTGGCAATCAATTCTTTACTGACGTTAGCATCAAACTAATACTTTTAATTATCGTTGTTTCATGAGGCTCTTAATGCATGTTAGTAGTGGTTTACGCCATTTCGAAAATTTTTAAGACTCTTTGAAGACTGCACGTAGGTTTTTGTCATCGAGGTTTATAGATTTTTTTAGATCATTCCTTTAGACTAGTGTACTCCCAGTCTGCACTCAAATGTTACACACTTTTATACATTTGTTGGACCGTTTACAGAAAAAAGTCTGCTGAAACTTTGAAAGGCAGCGGTCTCTGGAGTCTGTCTAAATTAACGTACAAAACCTTTTTCCACACCCGAACCCCTGCCCACCGCTGGTTTTTTTGCTCCTTTTAATAGATGCCGGTGCCAGGTTTGCCGACCGAGATCTCATTTTCGGTTAAAATATGCATAGAAGAGTCAAATCTGCGCGCTTTATGCTTATGTACGCGCTAGTCCTTTGATTACACAATTTTTGAAATCTGGGAACATCTGTGTTTCTCGAAACCTAGAGGGTTATTACCTCTTCATACCGGGCGACGTAACTCGCGCCTCTATTTTTTCATAAACTATGTCATGAATCATCCTACTTCGGTGAAAACTTTCCTTGCCAGCCGAACCAGTTATCATAAAATGTGGGTCATCCTTTCAAGATCAACGCTATCATTGCAGGTACCAATAAGTTTAAGTATTCACTACTACTTCTTGGTGTTTTCCGGCTGTAACAGCTTTCCCAATGATTTAGCTACGTTCGCTGATCAATCGCTATTCATTAACGCAATTTAAACATCGACTTAATAACAATTGTTTATTGGTTGCAAAAAATATTGACACTTATTATTATTACGTGTAGTCGACTAGAGAACATTGGTTTTTATTTTTGTACCATATTTATTTACACTGGTTTTTGTCGGCTCTAAAGCATATACAAGTTGTGTATTCCAGTGTGCAAAATCCTGTACTGTTGCTCCCCTACTCCGGCCATGTGATGGCCGCTGAGGGCCGTTAGGTTATTTGAGTAAGAATAAAACCCAAGTCGGCCCAGCTTTCAACTCCAGCCCTATCGCCTTATACTCACATATAAGATAAATATTAATTAACAGACAGAATTAGCAAACGAAACACACATTCCTTTGTGGGAAGCAATACATAAGCCAAACCGGCCGATGCATCAACGAAATATTAATGATTATGGTTATATTGTCACACGTGGCCCCAACGTAGATAACGTTGCCAAACACTACAGAAATTTCAAAAGTGATGATGATGATGATGATGATGGTGACAAAAATGACATAGATGCCTGCGAGGCGTTGTACAACGAGTGCGTTGTGATAGGTAGGAACCGCCACTCGCTGACAAGGGAAATTATAGAGGCACACATGATAGCAAGGCTCCCGGAAGACCGTAAAAGCGCATCCTCTGTATCGCTGTCAGAAAAAGAAAAACGCTACCTCGACTTCGAATGTTGACACGCGTTTGCTTTATTTCATTTTTTGATATTTGTGTTTCCGCTGCATGACTTGTAGGCGTTACTCTTCATTTCAGCCCGCCAGTTGTGTACTTATTCCGGCTGGCAGCTAGTCAAGATTTCGGCTGTGAGTCAGCGCTGTGATGTGTAACTGCCTGTGTCCTCCTTTCATGTAGGTAGCGTTCATTGCGATGTAGTGATAGAATTCTTATTCACCTGCATCTGTAGGGAAAGTCTAGTATGTGGACCTCGAATGAAGAATAATTTAGAGCTTCTATCAACTAGCGTCTCTTGACAGTGAAGGCAAACGTCTCCTAATGTCAGTCGAAATTCGCTTAGGAGCATTTATTGAGGAATTCTTTACTTACTGTTGGCTTCTGTCTATACACACTCTACAGACTGCAGAAAATCAAAGCTAAAACCATTGAATCTATTGTATAAAAGACAAACAGCCGCAATGGTGGCTCCGTGGTTATGGCGCTCGGCTGCTGGCCCGAAAGACGCGGGTTCGATCCCGGCCGTGACGGTCGAATTTCGATGGAGGCGAAACTCTACAAGCCCGTGTACTGTGCAATGTCAGTCCACGTTAAAGAACCCCAGGTGATTGAAATTTCCGAAGCCCTTCACTACGGCGTCCCTCATAGCCTGAGTCGCTTTGGGACGTTGAACCCCCATAAGCCAAACCAAAAGACAAACCATCGAACTTGTCGCAAAAAACTTCGGGTTATCAATAGGCATAAGTGGTGAACATTTTGAATCTCTTACTGTGCACACATAATGTATAGACTGATTTGGCGAAATTCTTGAAACCATACGAATTTTCTTTATCCTTTAGAATATGAAATTAGAATCATCTAATATACTTCCATTCGTCTTTCGCTACATCCTAAAAATAGACAAAAGTATGAACACTCTCAATCTTCTTTTCTATATGTTTGGTTTATGAACTCGCAAAAGACAAAACAATAATAGCCTCCCTAACGACTTATACATATAGACCTGCTCTACACTAAGAGTAGAGTAAATGAGGCAACCGTATGAAGCAAATACAGCTTATTAGAAGTCCACAGATAGTCTAAGAATTTTTGCAGTCGAGCTTCCAAGAAAAATGTCTGCCTCATCCGCCGCACCGCCTGAACTTGGCATCAGAAAATGCCGCTAAATAGAAACAAAAACATTTATTTAAAACCTGCTGATGGGTGCCTTACCTGCTAGTAAATTAGGCCTGTACTTTCGGGGAAAAAATTATATACTGCACGCAGCGAGAGCCGTAGGAACGATAAACTCCATCGTAACACCACCTTCAGGCGGCACCTGGGAACGGAGACATCCAATGGCAGCTCTTTATTACCCGCAGGCGTGTCGCTTGACTCGCTTACATAATTCGTTCTTCAGCTCGCCAAAATGCCGAGCAGCGCCGCAGCAATAGCAATCTGACGTTCCTCTTTCATTTTATGTCTTCTTTTTCCCGCGTGTGTTTGAAAAATGGCTTGAGAGCCGGCGCGCTCATCGGCTCTCAAGCCATATCACAAACGCGTGCTGTGATAAAAAGTAATGAAGTGTTTAAAAAGGGCACTACACTCCATCAACGGCCTATTAGTGGTTTCGTTTTGAACCAAGCGCCTTTGTTGCTTTCATGCAGGCACAATCACTGGCGATGCTGTGCCGTTAGAGGCATGAAGCCGCACAAGGCTCCGCTTCATCTGCACCTGTTTGTGTTTTTTCATCACATATATACTCTTAGATATGACAGTGTGACTACTCAACAATTACTAATCGCAACGATGTGAATAAAATTGTGCTAATCGTCCGTCCAATTTTACGAAGTAAACTGCTTAATTGTTTATGATTCACAAGTAAGGAATAAGAAGTCCTGCACGAATGTATGGCGCTAACTGATTGCTTTAGCACTCTGGCATTTAGAAACGGCGCAGTCAGCGTGTCGCTTGTGCAGAGTGCTCAAGTGGTTCACGTGTCTCTTGAAAGCAGAGCTCTAGACACGTTTCGGAAAGTAGAGCACGAGCACTGGGCCAGAACTTCATTAGCTTATTTTATATTCTGTTTCATTTCATGGCGTACTGTTCCGGTGCACTGCCTGGAGGTTATTGAACTGCAGCATGCCCGGGCTTAGCATAGACATGCCCTGTAATATGTGAAGCACTGTTATTAAGCAAGCTACTAAAACCGCATGGGAACATTGCGGAGATGCTGGGTTTATAACCAACTTTAAACGCCTCTTTTTGCGTGCAGTTTATTTTGATCCTAGTGCTCTTCTCAGGACTCTAACCATCTTTTTATTGGTAGCGTGGACTGTCTTCAGCTGCCCTTCTTCTCCGACTCTAAAATTTAGTCATAATTCAATGATCTTACCTTTTATTTTACATGTCAAGCAATTGAAACAGCATCCTTTCAATTTTCGTCATGAAACCAGAAACCAAAATTATGCCCCACACAAAAACGAAAACTGCAAAAGAACCTACCCGCGGCGGCTGCGTTTTTATGGAGGAAAAACGCTAAGGCGCCCGTGTGCTGTGCGATGTCAGTGCACGTTAAAGATCCCCAGGTGGTCGAAATTATTCCGGAGCCCTCCACTACGGCACCTCATTCTTACTTTCTTCTTTCACTCCCTCCCTTATCCCTTCCCTTACGGCGCGGTTCAGGTGTCCAACGATATATTAGACAGATACTGCGCCATTTCCTTTCCCCCAAAACCAATTATTATTATTATTATTAAAAGAACTTATCGGATCGTACAAGATTAGGACTTCCTAAAAAATACTTTTGCATTGATGACATTGATATCTTGGATAGATAATTGCAATTGCTTGTGTTATGGTTATCATATGTTTTGTTCATTCATTTGTGGGCATTTTTTGCTTCGAGTTCTAACCTTATAACTAATTTTCAAGTCTACGTCTATGCAAAAAACGAGCTTTATTGAGTAGGCGCTTAGACTGCCTAACTTTTGTTCGTGAAAGTTTTCTTCCTAGGGTATGCACTAATAATTCGGACACGCAAAATGAACAAAGAAGGAGCCTTGGTCGTTCCTCACTTGCCTTCTACAGGTATGTTCAGTGGAGTACAGAATATGCGGGCTATTTCACAGGCACTTGGCGTGCCAAAACAACCAAAGATTTGCTGTTTATGCCTTAACGCCTCGAGCAAAGTATTCAAGCCGCATAAGGTGCTTGTTGCCACACACGTTTTCCTAAATTTACACCAATTTATACATTGCTACTACACTAATAAAATAATTTAAGGAACAGATTTATAGAGAGGAATTCATGTAATTCTTTTTACTTTCCTCCCGGATGCTGAGTATACCGTATCAGAGAGGTTTCGAGAGCACCTCAAATAAATCCCATGAACCCACAAAGGGGCTTCATAGTAAAGCGGAATCGTAGAATTCAGTGTTTTTCAGTGTGCCACGTGAGAGGGTAAATTGATACGGATTTTTGAGATTTTCTTAATATATACCGGTGAAATTTTGTTTCCAAGGAAACAATTTGAACAAACAGAAGTACTTACAGCTGGTCTTGATGGCACGGATTTTGGAAACACGACCGCAAAAAGAAAAAAAAACAAGCACGGACGAGTGAGCGATCGGCACGAGCGCTGTACTATCAACAATCTACTATACGAAGGGCGTTTATGTGCCACCTACTTTACATTTGCGCCTAACTGTGGATCGCAACCATTCTCGTGTTCATAAAAACGTGCCAAGGACAACCATTTCATTTTGGCGATGAACCACTGATGTATCAGTAATAAAATCATCTCCTCTTGATGTCAAAGGCTCGTTCAAATTCGCGTTCTGTCTGATCACGACTTCTCATTAACACTTTACTATCTGATAGGCAATGCTCGTAGTCGATACAATTCTTCACCGAGGAGGCTTGACAGAAATCGGGAAGGTGAGAACCTTTTTTGATAATGAACGATTTTATCAAGCACGCGGTCATTGAGACTTTGTCCGGTTTACCTAACGTAGAGCTTGCAGCACGTATGCGGGAACTCATATTCTGCTCCTTTTTTGAGAGGACACTTGGGTCGTTTGGTGTGTTAAAGCCCACTCTTGCACTTTTTTTCCTCCAATGCGCGAGCACAGGACGCCGAGCTCTTGTGGAGCGGAAAATACCGCGTCGACTTCGTACTTGGTCATCTTCTTCAGGTTGTGACAGGTTTGGTGCACTTGAGGTACAACCCCCTGCTTTGAGAGCTTATTTTTGTCTTCTGGAAGGCTGTTTTGCCGAACTGCATCTTGGCGGAAACTAATGAAGTGGGGAAGCCTTCCTTGTGCAGCTGGGCGCCAATGAATTCAAGCCTGCGTTTATTGCATGGTGACAGAACATTGTCCGCACAAAATACACCGAGATGCGAAAGCCCACTTGGCAGTCTCAGAATTACTAGAATAACATGGCAGCGAATCATTTTTGGCGTGGGGTGAGAATCTCCAGCAAACCTGCGGTGGTTCAAAAGTTAATGTTAGACCTGAAAACAAAATCATCACCCTTGGCACTTCGTGAGTAAAGGTGAGAACCATGCCATTTCGACCAAACCTAACTTAAAAATTATCTACTGTTTCGTCATACCTAAAAACGCATCCCCTAAAAGGACAAGGTTATCTACGTATTTGAAGGCGTGACTTCACAGTCGTCGTCATGTGCTGCACTCAAAATCGGTCATTTGCGAATAAAAAGGAATGAAATGTACTAGCGCTACGCAGGAACCTACGAAAATTCCTTCTTTTTGCACATACGTTTTGATGTTGAAATAAATATAAGTGTTCTTGAGTTAAAGCTCAAGAAATGACTTGAAGTTGTCCAAGTTCGACCTCCTTTTATTTTGATTGATTTTCATGCCAATTTTGTGTATGAATCACGCGCCGATGCAAAAAGGTGATCTGAAGCAGAGTATATAGAATCTTCAACGTCAATTGAAAAAAAAAGCGACCAAATATTCCTCTCTGGCTTGAGTAAGGATGCCACCTGATCAGAGTACTTAGTTAAAAGGGGACTTCAATGCGAAGTGTCTTCAGGCGCTTGACTAGGAACTGACTGAGTTCTCATCTCCAGGTTTCTCTTGCGCTTGCAATGGTACGGAAAGGTATTTCATTTTTGTGCCTCTTGCGACGAAAAACCAAAAGGCTTTTCCTTCAAGGCTTGGTGATGGCGCTGGCCAGTCTGTGCAGTTGCATGTGCTTCCAAATGTACACTGCGCTTTTTTTTTACTTACGTCGTATTCACTTTGACGGGCCTGCAGTTCTTGTTCACAACTTGTTCACAACAACCCATTTAAAAAAAAAACCGTACTGAAAAATCAACTGAACGTTATCGCTAATTCTTGAAATGCCAGATTTCTGGGCATGGTTCTATTTTGAATAACCGAAATATGCACACCGGTAATTAAACAACGGTGGATTGTTGACATAATCGTGGCCACATTTCCGCCCTGCACTCAAGTTTTATTGATATCACACGATACTTCCCTGAAAGTTATGGTGGGCACCGTCCACAACTTTCCCGATCTGTTATCAAGTAACAAAGAACAAGTCGCAGAACAATGCAGAAATAATTTCTTACAAGTACGCAATGCTTAACTGCTTTTGGATACATGCGACTACGATACACTTTATCGCGCCCTTTATAATTATATGCCTGTCAAATCGGTGTGCAGAGAAATTCGGCGCTTACATCCAGTCACTTGCACTCTCGTTCGGTGGTTACGTGCATGCGAACATATATATATATATATATATATATATATATATATATATATAAATATATATATATATATATATATATATATATATATATATATATATATATGAATGAAAGTGATATAAAAAGTAATGTTCAATGCTTAACACTACAATACCGCTTGTGTCATTTTCTGTACTCAACAAATTATTCTTGTCACATTTTTTTCAGTGGAAGCTATTGGAACTTGCGCTAATATCTCCTTGAACGCTCACTGGCTAAGGCTTCAGATTTTGGGGAATATAAGTAGCTACTAAGCCGACTTCCTCGCCCCTCTGGACATTTTTGTGCAACCCGATACAAGGGCCATCTCAGGTGGTATTTTAATTGCAAAGAAAAGCTTTTTGGCAAAAGAATTGCTGGCATCTTTCAGAATGCTTTATAGGGCAAATGAAGAGGTTTCAGAATATGATTAACTTAAATGGATCGACAATGTGAACTCTAGGGTTATAGCATTCCAAGTATATATATGCCAAGTATATAGGAGCGGGAAGGAAGCCCAATGTTGTGGACGTTGTCCAGAGTGAAGGTACATTCCTTGCCCACAAGCACCTGCTCCGACAACGAAAACTAAACCAATGCCACGAAAGTCTAAGGCCACGGAGAAATGTTTCGTGGCATGGGAGGATGCACGCCAAAATTTTTGGGCTAAGGCAGCGGAAATCTGAAACGCCTTTTTCGCGCAACTCCAGCACGTTTAGCAGAAATATAATAATCGACGCGACTTTCATGCGCGATTATGTTACTACTTTCAACGCCGCCACAAATGAACCAGAAAGTCTTAACTCAGCTTCATACTTACCGAATCCTTGTTTCTCGACTGATTCTGTATAATTATTTTAGCGTTCCATTATTCTTGTATGAAGCAAAGATACTGTGCGCGCTTCAAAAGTTTAGAAATATTAAAATTGCACGCAGAGTGCCTTTGAAAATTTAAGGGCATTATTTTCAAGCTATTTAGACCATTAGTTTTACATAAGGACTATTCAGTTGCACCATTCACTTCGTAAAAAAACAACAAATCACTGACGTGTTTTTTTTGTTCTGTGCTTTGGACGTGCACAACACCCTGCATTAGAATTTAAAAGTGCTTCATGAAGTGTTACAACGCAGTCCACTGATGAAAAAGGCACGGCTGCTGAACATTTCTTCGAATATTTCTGTCCTACGAAAAGAGGATTTGTAGGGATGTACACCACGCCTTGTAAAACAACACGGAGCACCAAGGAGACATAACAGCGTAAGATTGAAACAAACAGAATAATTTGTCAGTTATCTATTATTGAAGACGCACAAATATGACGCATACGCAGGTGCGCCGTAACGCGTTTGCTGGAAGACGAGGAAGTGGGGCACGCGTGCCCCGCTTTCCTACTAAGTGTTAAGTACTTCAAAACTTAGGCTGGCCCCCTTTCATTTTGCGTAACCCGAATTTATTCCGAATGTCAGTCGTGTCGTTGCATTTGGTGTAGTGTGAAACTACAGTTCTTACAGAAATTTAAAATTAACATATAATGAGTCACGTATGCAGTGCTAAGTAATGTATTTCTTTTTGGGCATCAAATAGTTATTTGCTCTTGGGAATGATGGCGTGTAAAAAGCTCCATTAACTATGACAACACCAAGAAGCATTGCTGCAGTAAAGATCATCAAAACCACAATGACTAAATGGCATACATGTTGAACAGTTGGGTCAGTGACAAGGTGCAGAATCGAAAACAGATGACTGCCATTACGGAGGCTTCGACAAGGAAGATGTCAGACAGGAAGGTCAGAATCAATTTCTGGCCACAACTTGTCAATAATACCAAAGCACATACATGCTAATGTCTCGATGAAAACAAATAAATGCCGTCACCTTAACTACGGAAGTTTTCTGTCGTGATGCCAGAGAAAGGCGCGCAAGTTCCTAGAATTCACCTTCCCATAGTAATTTTAGTAGTAGCTGCTTTAGTAGAAAGCTTCACATAGTAGTAGCTTCCCATAGTAGAAAGGCCACACCGCCTCTCTCACGTGGTTGTCCAAGAACTGCAAGCTCGATACCGCCTGAACAAAACAAAAGTAAAAACTGTACTCTGCACCTGCTTTGTGACGGGCAGGGGTGGTTTAACAATGTGGCAAAGGTACCAGAAGGTAAAGACCACATACCATCTCATATTCCAGCAGAGTCGTAGGTCACGCCTAAAATGCGCATCTGCGCACACCACTGCAAAGGTATCGCACATGTAATACGTCTCTGAGGAGACCCCACGAGAATGTACCGACTCTTCGTATAATTAGGTCTTTATCGAAAATTTTATTTTCAGAAAATATATACAGTCCTAAGGACTGTTTACAAAAGTGGTCTGGTTTTAAAGGACATCGCATGAGTCATCATTGTACAGGTATCACATATATGCAAATGACATTTCAGTGGACAATTCGTGGTTTCTACACGAGCTGGCTTAAAGCAGCTTCATTATGAACTAAAGTGGACTACAAGAAAGGAAAAGATGAGCAACACTCGCCAAACATCCCAATACAGAAGGATGGGCGTGGACACAGCTCTATCGCTAACAACAGTGAACCTTGTTGACCAGTGGAGGAGGAAGGCCTCCTCACCCAACATGACGAGTTCATTCAAGTGTTTCAACATCAAAGACCTAAGGTGGTGCAGTAAAGAGAACATTGCTTTCTGCGGGCGTCCCCGCAAGACAACAAGTCCCCTCCTTTTCCAGGGTACATAAGCACCCACACACATTGTTAAACAAAGAAATCGCGACTGCGACTCTGCCGCGTGCGCACCTGGAACATGCGCGCTACCAAGCGCCAGAAAGTGCGCGTGACTGGGCATTCAAAAACGGCATGGGTAAATGTTTCAGTTCTACCGCATTGTGGACATGAGGCGGAGGGCGCCACGCCCCACGCCGCAAGGCGGTCAGCTGTGGGTAACGCTTCCCATTCGCAAAGCCAGGTAAAATTGATACATCACCGGGGAGAAAGGCAAAGATGCTTTGCTTCCGCCTTTTGCGCACATTTCTACGCTGGTCTACATTCAGGGTGCGAAACGCATCATATTAGAGAGTTTTATTTGCGGACAATTTTTTGAAAACACTAACAGGAAGCATACCTTCAAGAAAATATAAGGATCTCACGAATAATTAAGTCTCACACACTCTGGACCGACCGATCTGCTCCGAGCTATTAGCTCTACACTGTGCCAGAGTATGCTTTCGTAGCCAGCACACAATTAGGCAACGGATGAGAAAGGCATACTTGCGGAGCTAGCTGCAGAATATAATCGATGCTAAGCCTATGTTCATTCATGACGCTGCACACAAAGATCAGCGGCTAGTTGTTATTGAATTCCCAAGAAGAGTTCATAGACAATGAGTGGAAAACATGCATTCTGCCACTGTTTGCAGGATTTTATACTTCCTAGCTAGTTGAAAATTGGTTGTTGGACAAAAGAAATGGCGCAGTATATGTCTCACATATCGGCCGACAATTGAACCGCGCTTTAAGAGATGGGATAAAGGAGGAACTTATAGAAGAAACGAAACAAAAGTTATTGTGGATTAGCTCAGCTAATTCAGGATATACAAAACGAAAGATTTCGGCGTTCTCTGTTCATTGGCGTTGTCGTTGACAATGTTCTAGACGGCGATGGCTTCGGGGAAAAGAAGGGCGCATAACTGGCTCCCTAATTATGCGGACACCTCATTCGTGCTTTGATAGATTTGGCGGTGGTGTAAGAGAGATGTGGCCTGAATGCATTAGCACTGACAGCGTTGTGAATGAAATGCGGCAGTGCAGCAATAGCTAGGCCACAGCGTCCATTGGGTGATCAATCTCTCGCTATCAGCCAATAACTGCAAGCCACCTCCCAGGGTGGCAGAGAGGGCGCGCTGCCTATCCAATGTGCGGAACGCAGTCAAAGCACGCTTTTGCAGTTGGACACCAACTACACGTACATGAAAGCGAGATTGAGGTCTCCACTGACCCACGAAGGCGGCTGTGCGCCTTTCCTTTTGTGAAAATGATCAGCCTTTGCAAAGTTGTCAACGCGAATGAACTGTATGAACGCCGTCGGCTCACTTGCTTTGTTTGGTTCTTGACAAAAGGAAATGGCACAGTAACCGTCTCAAACATTCCTCGGTGAACACCTGAACCGCGCCGTAAAGGAAGGGATAAAGGAGGGAGGCAAAGAAAAACGAGAGAACAAAAAAATGAAAGTTCGATTTCGAGGAAACGTGCGGCGCTGTGCAGCAGCGGAACAGCTGTGGCTCGGTGCTGCTAGTGGCGCATCCGCAGTAATAACTTGGAAGCGAGAGAGAAAGAAATATCTACGGCGAAACGCGCGCTGTGACGTCATGTGCCTCCTCGGAGTGCCGCCATGGCGAAATCACCAATTCGCAGCCAGTAAAACTTTCCCTTTAAAAGGTACCGTAGTGGAGGAATACGGAACAATTTCGACAACCTGGGGATTTTTGACGTGCACTGACATCGCACAGCACACGGCGCGTTTTGCGTTTCGTTTCCATCCAAATGCGGCCGCCGCGGTAGGGTTCGAACCTAGGAACTGCGGATCAGTAGCTGAGCGCCTAACCACTGAGCCTAACCACTGAGGTCTCGTTAGCCCGTTCAAGTGCCAATTCTCGCCCGAAAGCGACATGCAGTTAATCTGTAAGAAAAATGAAAATTGGAGCAAGAGAAAAAGGCGCAGTAATGGCCTTACATTACGGTGCACAATGGGTAATCTCCCTCTGCTTACAACGAAATTCGTTGCGGATTAACTTCTTCGGAACATGGTTTGAGAGCGAGAACTTTGGTCTATAATGCAGGTAGACGCTGCTGGTCGTCGGTATCATGGAGCTCGTTAAGCACACTGGATACACAGTGCGCAGAGGCTGGAACCCTGGCAGGTGGCAATTAATGGTTGAAAATGGGTTTTTGGGAAACGAAATTGCGCAGTGCCTGTCTCACATCTCGCTGGATAAATTTACCGCGGCTTAAGAGAAGGTATAAAGGGGAACTCAAAATGAAATTAAAAAATAGGCGCCGTACTGGAGGGTGCGAAATAATTTCGACCACCTAGGGACCTTTAACGCACACAGACGTCGCACAACGCCGGGAGGCTTCTGTGTTTCGCCTCCATCGAAATGCGGACACCGCGGCCAAATTCAATCCCGCGTGCTCCGACTCGGCAGACCAGCGCCGTAACCACAGACACACCGCTGCGGGATTGTTAAAAATGCCTAGGTGCTCGAAATTAAGACAACCCTGGAAGACTGGTACGCGACCCTGCTCGGCTTTACGACTTGGAGGGCCAACAAGCCTCAGTCGAGCGCACCCGGGCGGCCGCCGCCACTGGTGTTCCAAACTAGGGAACTCCACCTAGTGCCTGTAAGGGTCAGTTCCTTAGGCGATGATTCAAACATACCTCCTCTCCATTTCTAATAAATGTTTTTACCACCAGCACCTTACCTCTTTCTTCCTGTCTTCTTTGACACCCTCCACTATCCCTTCGTTTATGGCGCGCATCCGATGCCTACCGATGTATCTGGGATAGTTGCTCTGTCACTTACTTTCCACAAAACCAAATTTGAACCTTCCGAGGCCCCGCCGCCGTGGCTCAGTGGTTAGGGCGCTCGACTACTGATCCGGAGTTCCCGGGTTCAAACCCGACCGCGGCGGCTGCGTTTTTATGGAGAAAAAACGCTAAAGCGCCTGTGTGCTGTGCGATGTCAGTGCACGTTAAAGATCCCCAGGTGGTCGAAATTATTCCGGAGCCATCCACTACGGCACCTCTTCTTCCTTTCTTCTTTCACTCCCTCCTTTATCCCTTCCCTTACGGCGCGGTTCAGGTGTCCAACGATATATGAGACAGATATTGCGGCATTTCCTTTCCCCAAAAAACCAATTATTATTAACCTTCCGAGGATCCGCCGCAGTAGCTCAATGCTTAGGGCGCTCGGCAACTGATCCGGATTACCAGGGTTCGAACCTGACCGTGGCGGCCGTGTTTCGATGGAGGCAAAACATTAAGGCGCCCGTGTTCTGTGCGATGTCAGCGCACGTTAAAGAATCCCGAGAGGTAGAAATTATTCCTGAGCAATTTCCTTTCCCCAACAAATATTTTCAATTGTTTCCAGGTCCCACCTGAAAAAAAACATTCTTTCGCACTATATCTTGTTCTTAGCAATGCTAAACCGCGAGCCATCTTTTAAGCATACACAGCAAATTGGCCTCGAATTCGTGCAAATGTGGCAGAGTGAACTCGCAAGCTGCTCTAAAATTGCTAAACGAGCAGCAGAATTGTTTTTTTTTCTACATTGTTGCTCAAAAATGCTCATTAGTTAAAAATTAGTTGCGGCTCCTAGAGTGCAACTTCGGGCCTAGAGAAATTAGATTTCGCAGTTGGTTGAGCAATTGATTGCAGCTAATCCGGTGCATACATTCATGCTTGTTCTGAAATAATAATGCAGTATAGTGCACAGGAGGCGGCTCCATGTGCAGACAGCCGTTAGTAAGTCCATGTTTTTTGCCTCACTGGCGGTTGTAGTTCTTACAAGTAGTGTGTGTTCTTTGAACATAAGAAAGCGTTTGACGAGGTTTCCTGATGGATGAGAATTTTATAGCAGCTAACCAGTTCTCTCTGTAATCTCACGCGAATGCAAGGCCAAATTGTTGTGTATGCTCAAAAATATGGCCCCCAGTATAGCATTGCTGGGAGCAAGCTGGGGAAATTTGAAAACTCGTATTTAGAGGAAAATAATAATAATAATAATAATAATAATTGGTTTTGGGGGGAAAGGAAATGGCACAGTATCTGTCTCATATATCGTTGGACACCTGAACCGCGCCGTAAGGGAAGGGTAAAGGAGGGAGTGAAAGAAGAGAGGAAGAGAGAGGTGCCGTAGTGGAGGGCTCCGGAATAATTTCGACCACCTGGGGATCTTTAACGTGCACTGACATCGCACAGCACACGGGCGCCTTAGCGTTTTTCCTCCATAAAAACGCAGCCGCCGCGGTCGGGTTCGAACCCGGGAACTCCGGATCAGTAGTCGAGCGCCTAACCACTGAGCCACCGCGGTGGGGCTAGAGGAAAGGAAATGGAGCAGTAACTGTGTCACATACCTTGGGGGACACCCGACCCACGCCGCAGGGGAAGGAATAAAGGAAGGAGTGAGAGACGAAAGGAAGCAAAAGGTGTGTAGTAGAGGAGGAGGAAGAAGAAGAAAGGCAGGAGGTTAACCAAAAGTATAATCGGTTTGCTGTCCTACACGAGAGGGGGGATAAAAAATGAAATAGAAAGGAGAGTCCCCATGAAATGAAAAGTCAGCGTTCGTAAAAGTTGCAGCCTATCGCGCAGGCAAGAAGTTCGTAAGAAGCGGAGCAATGCCTTAGACACCTTTACCGCCGACGATCACCGCGGCCAGTGGTTGGGTTTTTAGGGAAAGCAAATGGCGCAGTATCTGTCTCATATCTCGTTGGACACCTGAACCGCACCGCAAGGGAAGGGAGAGCAGAGGGTGTGAAAGAAGAAAGGAAGAATGAGGTGCTGTATTCGAGGGCTCCGGAAGAATTTTGACCTCCTTGGGATCTTTAACGTGCACTGGCATCGCACAGCACACGGGCGCATTTAGCGTTTTTCCTCCATAAAAACGCAGCCGCCGCGGTCGAGTTTGAACCCGGGAATTCCGGATCAGTAGCCGAGCGCTCTAACCACTGAGCCACCGCAGCGGGTGCGGCGAGTGGCCGAGCATCTTTATTTGTGTCAATGGGCGAGGATCTAGATGTTCCAGTGCACGGCAGACAAACTGTCTTTCGGAGCTCTAAGCAGGGCAGTCACAAAGAATGGGGTATATAGTCTCGTCATACCCGCAGGTGGCACATACTGGGTTATGAGCCATTTCGATTAAGAACGAGTAATGGTTAGTGAAAGCAGCATCATGCCACAGGCGACACAGCAAAGTTTTTTTACGTCGTACACAATACACTACAAGAACTGACTGAAGCTCAACACACGTCTCCGATTTACAGACTCTCCTCCACAAATACTTGTAGACACATTCTCGCCTCTCTAAAGATTCAACCAACAGGTACGCCTCCCAACAACTTCCATGCCATCTCAACACACATCAGGGATAGACTCATAGTTCACCCTCTGCCCCAAAACGTACACTCTGTTCAGAACCAGGCCAGACGCGAAGCTCGTGCCAAGGCTTTACACAAAGCCCATGCAAACGACAAAGACGCGGTCTACGTGGACGCAGTAGAGTACACCCACAATTCTGCCTACGTCATCACTGTAGCATCGCATGACCTCAAGCACATAGCCTCGTGCTCAATTAAGGCCACAGCCTCATTGAAGCCGAAGAGGCAGCCATAGCGTTTGCCATTTCCTCCTCCGCTGCCACACTCATTCTGAGTGACTAAACAGCAATCACGAATTTTGCACGAAAACAGATTCATTCTACTACTCGAAAAATTATCAATTCTTACTCCACAAAACCCCGGCCAGTTCAAAATGTTTGGGTGCCAGCCCACGCATGCAACGCTAGACAGAAGTGGCCCACTCTCTTGGTCTAACGTACGTCTACCGAGCAGGGCACACCGTAGACCGAGGTAGCACGAGGGACCGGCTCGTTATTTGTTAAGTAATAACCCTCCATTACAGGAAGCAAAGATTCGTCTATCCCCCAATACACATCTCTCTCTCGAGAGAGAGAGAACAACGAACTACCTGGAGACCGCTCTAGGCTCGCACACCGTCGTTGTTAGCCCTTATCCACCCAGGTCAATACAGACCCAAATGCTCTCTTTGTAGGGAATCGAGAGCCAATTTTTACCACACTTTATAACTCTGCCGAGAATCGCAACCACCATCTCGCTGGAACCTCACGGACAAAGAGGGTTGGGAGATCGCGGTCTCCAGCTCCGAACCAGGCTCACAAAGGCGGCTGGTAGAGTAGGCTGGAGAGGTCGCCGCGCGTCATGGACTGTTGGCCATCACCCGGATCAAAAGCCAGACCAACCCTAGGCAGTAAATCTTTCATAAGGCTACCTACCTCACGTCGTGGTAGGCCACATGGAAGCCGAAGCTTCAGATATGGGTCCAAGGCTTTAAAACGTGAATTTGAAAATTTGCTGGAATTTCACGCGGCAAGCGTTATGTCCCGCGCAAGAACGCGAAGCGTGTGCACTGCATCTTAACTTGAAAAGAGGATCGACGCAAAATCGCCGTCGTGGCGAGCAGTTCGCGCGACCTCATCCACGGTGATTGCCACTGTGGCCATTGGCAGATAATGAAGCGCCCTTTATTTATGGCACAGTGATGTAATTATCAGATTTTCGCGACCAGTTTTTCATGGACTTCCCGGCGAAGGGATGCTTGTAAGGCTGAGAGGGCAGCTTTTGAATCCGTGAAAATAGACCACTGCTGAGAACACTGCTGATTGATGTGTTCAATGACGACACGAAGAGCAGCGGGTTTTGCACCCGTCGAAAAAGTCTGGTGAGCTATCGTAGCTCTAATTTCTGTAGTCCTTGCGGGATGACCACGGAGCCCGAATAACTGATAGGGTTCACTGAGCCGTCGGTGTAGACGTGAACCCGGTTTGCGTGGTGTTCTTGGAAATATTCAAGATTGACTTGCTAAAGGTCTATCGACAATAAATCGATCTTCTTCCAGATGCCAGGTATTGAGAGAAGTACACGGGGATTGTGCAGGTTCCAAAGTGGCGAGAACGGTCTAGAGGCGGGTGCAAACTGGGACGGCATAATGGCGCGATGTGCATCAATGGCGTTTGATGATAATGATATTAGATTTTTATGGCGCAAGGGCATCTATGGCCAAAGAGTGCCCTAGAACGAAGTGTTTTTCATTTCTCAAGGTGGAGTCAAAGACCCATTCCCAAGCATTTCACCCTAAAGAAGCCGAGAAGTAGACCAGGGGAAAGCTTGTGCCTATTGTATCACCGGTGGGCACCTGGTGGCAATGGGGATCGAGGCCCGCACCTCCCACATGCAGGGCGGATGCTCAACCACTTGGCCACCGCTGCGGTGCATCAATGGCGCTTGTAAACGATGTGCGCGGCCTGCTAATAAGTAAACTGGCAAGTTGATGAGAGGGAACCCGGGATATGTGCCGAAGATATGCCCTCATTGCGTCATCTGTTAGGTAGGTAGAGATTGAATGCTCCTAATCCATGAGTACAGATGCGGCCGTAGAGGTACAATTCGTCAATCCTAGGCAAGTCGGGAAAGCTTGAGCTTGAACGCTTTGCAGACTTTTTATGTTTGTTTTTAGAATCTTTACAAGTGCAAAGAGGCTGTAGGGAATAAATTTCATAAATTAGGCGTTGCGGAGCTGCATCATCGACCGCACTGACGCGCCCCTTCATTTTTTTCTAAAAAGGCGAGAACGTGAGAAATCGCTGTCAGTCTCTTTTTATGTATGAAATATAGGGGGGTCCATGATAGATTTTGGTCGTTGATTACTCCCAGGAACCGATGGCTCTTTTCGTTGGGAATTGTAGTGCCGTTTATGCAAACGGCATAATGAGACATGCTCTTGCGTGTAAACTCCACAAACGAGAACTTTTCGGTTGAAATCTGTAAGCCTTTCAGATGGAAGCAGGCCGCAAGAATACTTGACGCCTTTTGAAGTCTTTCTGGAACTTGTGGGCGGGTAACTCCAGCTGCCCAGATACAGATGCCATCCGCATGAGATTGAGAGTTTCGCCGACTATGGTAGTATGTCGACCAGGCCGATAAGTGTAAGGTTTAAGACCGTTGGCCTAAGCACTCCACACTGCGGTACTCCATGGTAACTGAGAATTAAAGATGTTGTGCGATCTTCGGCCTGTACAAAGAAAAATCTATTGCATAAATAACTACCCATCCAGCAGAATACGCAACCACCAAGCATGGAAGCCTCCAGAGCATCGAAAATAGCCTGGTGAGTTGCATTGTTGTATGTGCCCTTTATATGCAAAAAAATGCCGCGGTGAAGCGCTTCAAATGTTTTGGCGCTGGACGGATGGCCCCAGGTCGGCAAAGTGTTAATTGAAGAGCGTCCACGTCAAAAACCGGACATTATAGCCTGATATATTCGGTAGCGTTCAAGGTACAACTCAATACGTGTGAGTACCAACCTTTCCAGTACTCCATGACCATCCAGTATTCCACGACCAGTAATTCATGACCATCTCCGGAAGCATCACCCCGACCCAAGCATAGCAGGAGGTGAGCTCATCGACAGTATCACCGGCTGTCGAGCACTTACACGGTCACAACGTTGAATGATCCTCCGCGCGCGCAGTGGTTGCGTGTGGCCAGGGGAACGACGGGTGCGCCACGGAATCGCGACGAGTGATGTTCGAGACGGATGCGGAGCAGTGGAAACACTAGAACACCTGCTCCTTCACTTTGCAGCATTCGCCGATGCTCGTCGCGATATGCTCGCAGAATATAGGGCGCAGGGCATACTACCAGACTCCATCATGACGCTATTGTGGCCGCAGGGCAGTGCGCGCACTCGTGAGTGAATTTTGGTGAGCCTCTGTGCATTCCTCGAACACACGGGTTTGACGTTCGTCTGTTCTTCGTCAGGTATTTACACGCAGTGACCGAACGCTCCGCGAGTTCTACCTTGAACGATTAATAACTGGATGCCCCACTTAAGTTGTAGCCAACACAGTGCCGTGAGCGTGTGTTTTAATTCCTCTAAAATGAACTAATCATGCACACAATGTGGAGACATTTTGCATTTTGTAAATAGTTTGTACATATTACTTCTACACCTATGCTCACTTCCTGCCCCCTCACCTCTTTCATTTCATTTCTCCATTCTGCCTGCTATCCTTTATTTCCGCGGCCCCATCTCAGATGCTTCAGTATCTTTGGCAGATGCCGGGGCTAACAAAAATCTTTTCCTTCCTTTTTACTACTCTTTTAATAAAAAAACCACTATCACCACCACCGAGGCTGCTAACCAGCGCAATAGCACGATATAATGTCAGGCCAAGTTTCAATTTCCCTGGTTTCAGGAGCGGAACTAGACGACTGGAATTCCACACGTCTGGAACTGTGCCTTCATTGCACGATTTGTTGTAATACTCCACAAAACATGCCTAACTTATTGTCCAAGGTTTGCAAGTGCAGAGTATGGCACACCGCCGGGTTCCGGCGATGATGACCTACTGCAACATGCCAGCGCGGCATCAAGTTCCTCCACGGAGAAGGGAAGGTCCGTCCAAGAATCCCGAGAAGAGGGAACATAGCTGCAGTATATCGTTGCAAATGTAGGGGGGGAATGGTGCTGCTACCCTAGCACAGAAATCTTCAGTTACCTTGACCTCGCCACGTCGTTTGTAGGGTGCGAGACTTGAAAGGGTGGAAATGGTGTGATGTTCGGAGGCCACGAACGACATTCAATATGCGTGAGAATGGTTTGCGTGGATCAAGCGTTTCACAGATTGACCTCCAACGTTGTGCCTGGAGAGCTTGAATTCTGAATTCTGCGCTGAATTTTATTTTTCATGAGCCTCGCATCTCTGAGGTCAAGGCTCGACTTTGCGTCGGTATCTACGCTCTGCCCTTCATCGCAATGATCGAAGGCGCTGCAGTTTCATGTCAAATTCCGTGTACTTTGTAACTGTACCTGTAGTGCACGACTCCGAAGGGCAGCTAAGTCTGTTTAACTGGGTGGGTGGGTGGATGGATGGATGGATGGATGGATGGATGGATGGATGGATAGATGGATGGATGGATGGATGGATGGATGGATGGATGGATGGATGGATGGATGGATGGATGGATGGATGGATGGATGTGGATGGATGGATGGATGAATGGATAGATGAATGAATGGATGGATGGATGGATGGATGGACGGATGGATGGATGGATGGATGGATGGATGGATGGATGGATGGACGGACGGACGGACGGACGGACGGACGGACGGACGGACGGACGGACGGACGGACGGACGGACGGACGGACGGACGGACGGACGGACGGCCGGACGGATGGACGGGCGGACGGCCGGACGGGCGAACGAACGAACGAACGGACGGACGGACGGATAGATGGATGGATGGATAAGGCTGAACCTTTTAAATCGGGCGGTGATTCAAGCCACCTTGCCATGACTTGTGAAATTTTACTCTTGTCATTATATTAGCCACCAATCGGATAACCTTCGCTTGGTTACTCCTACCCACTTAAAATTTCCTTTTCCTACACTGTCCTTAAACCCCAATGCTTTGAGAAAATCGGCCCTGCTGCTTGAAGGGAGCGGCGCCGCCATCTTTTGGCATTGGCGCAAACGCTTCAGCGCGCAGTAGGGCCCCCTAGTGCGCAGCCTTCTCCCGACCCACTACCCCTATTCTAGTACACTATAGATTACACGGCCACATCACCACCACCATTGTCCATTATATATACTTATGAAGGAAAGAAGAAAAGAGAGGCGATTACGTCACATCTTCTGAGGCCGGCTCCCCCTGCGTCCCCCCTACTTGGCCACCGTTTCAGCAAGCTTGCGCAACCACCACACGCATTGCAGCACACGACGCCGCTGCACCCAGTGTTGCGATTGGCTGCGCCGGAGGCCAAACACTTCCAGTAGACCTTGCGAAAGCGCGTGACTTCCGGCAGACTTCATTGCACGCTGCCCGAATGGCGAGGTTCTCTTCTGAGTTTTCCTTCCTCCATGTATATACTACACCAGGACCCCTCCTCCTCTAGCCGCGCATGCGCAGTAGAGCCACAGGGTGTTGGTAGAGCTCTCACCACTGCGTGCCAGCTGTGTGCTCTGATGTCACTCGATTCCTCGCGCATGCGCAGAACTGGCGAGTGAGATCCACAACGAAACGGCTATACTGCGGGTAATGTAGCTCTCGCTAGAAAAAGATGGTATTTTCAGCACCATTACACGGAGCAGACGTTCGAAAGCATGTGCTTAGCCCGGCTGGCTCATGATTACGCTTCGATGGGTCGTTAGCACTCCTGGGGACGATATTAGCACGATAGTAGTATTGGTTGAGGAAGACGACGCCTTTAAATACAGAGCGCGAGAGTGTGTTGCGATTGAACCCGAGGCGTGATTGGCTGCGGTGACTCTCATAAACAGCTAGCACTGCTGCAGATTGACCTGGAAAAGGCGTTCGATCGAGTGTCTCATTCATTTTTTTAATCTTAAATCGCGTCAATATTGGGTCAATTCTATCTTCTGGGATACGCCTTTGTTGCAGGAACTGTTCCACGTGCTTGGTTTTAAATGCACGTCTCTCACAACCAGTATGTGTTCAGTCCTCTGTGAAACAAGGTGCGCACTGTCCTCACTCCTGTTTGCACTATACTTGAAGCCTCTTTGCATATGTGTTATAAACTGTAGAGCCATCAGTGGTTTCCTTAGTATGGTAACGAACGGAGAGTATTAGCTTATGCAGGTCACCTGGTTTTTTTCTGCGCTGATAATCCAAGCATCGATGAGTTTATTCTTTTCACGGAGGACTTTGGTTCAGTGTCGGGAGCTCAGATTAATGGCTATGAAAGCTGTGGTCTCTGGTTTGGACTCTTGTGATCGACACCTTCTGTATACGCTGGTAGGCAATAGACAAGTAGGCCACCAAAGTACATTGGCGCCCCTTTCAGTGCCCATAAGCATACTGTACTCTCCAGGAAAGATCTTGTGCCAACTCTTTTGCGCTGAGCTCAGACTTTTGTCCTCAATGGTCTCTCAATTTGTGATACTGTGACCACTTGTAGTCTGTTCCTCTCCACTAAAATTTATTGTGTACTCCAAGTTATTCAATACAGAAAACTCAATATCTAGAGTTTTCACAGAGCTCTCGCCACTTTTGTGTGGGATACGTCTTTTGAGTATATGGGGTGTGACATTTTCCGGCCTGTAAGCGCCGGTGGCCTTTGTTTAGTCTACCCGTATAGATGTCTGGCAGATAGTTTCACGTTTCATATTTGTCTGTGACACTGCAAGCCCAATACTTGTTTGTTTTTGCAAGTCAATTGAGTTCATGTTTTACCGAACCTCATTGTGTCTTATGTTTCTGGCCACCCGTCTTTGTGGGGCGTCTTGTATGAGCTGGTATTTGGCTTTTCGTGTCCTGCTTATTCGTTTCTTCCTTGAACTCCTGTCTTCAGTATCGAGGAAACGGCTGTACAAGCCTTTAGTTTGTATTCTCATCCCTCCGCCATGTAGTACGCAGTGTAGTTTTGTCTATTGGGGCATGAAGTACTCAAAAGAGTGCGTAAAATGTACCTCTAGCCATGTACCAAGACACTTATCTATAAGCAACATAGTGAGACATTGCCTGTTAAACATGGTTAGAAAAAATTGTCACTTTTGTGTCCACGGTAAATTGCCGTCTTTGTGTTGCTCCTGAAACGATGGAGCACTGTATCATAGACTGAAAAGATGAAATAGACTTTTGGGATATTCTGCAATGGACACTGAGAAAGACTTAATTTGACACCGCTGCCTTTCCAGCATCTCACTGCACTGCAATTTGTGGTGGTCCTCAAGACATCTTATTTCTGATAGGACTACACAGTCTCCAAAAAAGCGCATGATGGACCGAAATTGTAAATCTGTAGTGTCAGAAGATTGATTGTTTATCTAAAACAACTGTATGTCAAGACTAAATTTGAGCCAGAGTGACAACCACTGCGAGTTCTGTGCTCTTTATTGCCCTATTTCTAGTGCATTGTAGCTTAGGCGTGTCGTCTTATGATGTAATACTGATGTGCCCTATGTCGCGTCTTTTGTCGTGCTTTTACGTTTAGGTGTACCATATCATGAATCTTTGTAATTTGAGATTGTTTTCTTCATGGTTCGTAACATAGTTCATGCACATAAAACATTGCTTCAATGCAATCAATATAATGTTTTAAAAATAGCGGCGTTAGCATAGTGCTCTCGTGAGGCCAGCAAATCTGACCTGTCCACGCCGCCGCAGGTTCTAAACCCAGCCTCTGCAATAATTATGTGTTTATTTTCTTTATTTAGGCGCACAAGGTCAATTAAAGGTCAGGCTTCAGCGGTGAAATGGTTTTCTCAGCTAGGTCGTGAACTATATCTTTCGTTGTAAATCATCAATTTCATTTCTCTATAGAAAACTAAATCTTAAGAAGCCTTCTGCATACGACTTTATTTTTTTAGACCAGCTGTTTGTGTTTTGCTCACAATTCGGTGTACAGGTTACGGTGACGTCACAAGATGGCGTGACCTAGCTGCCCATACTCCGACTCCAAGGCTTCAAACAACGCGCCCTAACACTGACGCCGCCAATGAAGGGCTGTTTTTTTCTCGAAATTAAGGCACCAACGCTCTGGTGTTAAAAAATATGAAAAAGAGACGGGATTACGGATCCTCCGTTGACTGCGTACTGCCCCCAGGAAGGGGCTCTTAACTAGGAAGACTTATACCGTCCAGAGTCGCATTTGGCTAATAATCAGTACTCAATTACAGAACGTCACGAAGTTGAGCAATTTAAGCGCCAAACAACATTGAACCCCGCCAGTATCCCTTGGTTACCTGGAAAAATAAATATTAGGCGAAAGCAAAGGAAGATGCAAACTTCAGTGCTGAGTGTACTGAATACTGGCCTTTATTACAACCAGCTTCTGTATGACGCGGGCAGTGGGCACACGACTGCGGTCGAGTGACGAGACACGCCAGAACTTCTGAGTAGAAGCAATAGCCGGTGCTTTTGCCACGCTACAGCGTCTTCGCGCTAAGAGTGCACGACCTTTTATATTGAGTTTAATGGCATGCGCATCGTAGGTGCTTTTTACTGGCATGAAACTTCTTTTTGAAAAGCATGCACTTGATAACTGCGTATGTTATTTGTACCTGAAGAGTTGTCGTTTGATTATTTGCCCATGAATTTGCTGCATAGGCGCTGCGTTTTTCAACATCGACACAACTTGTTTCATGATAACTGCGGGCACAATTTACCAGAATATTTTCATATGTCTCGGTCGACGGCGGGCGTAACCTTAATCAGCCGGAAAATGTTTTCGAGCACAGGAGCGGTCCAACAACTGATCTTGATTTTTTTTTCTGTCACTTGCTTCGAGATAAAGTAGCGTTACCTGACGAACTGATCTCGTCGCAAATGAAGTGATATGTAAGCCGGTGATATGCGACAATGCATTGCCGTTGGTTGCGTCACCACCTGGAGGCAGGTAAAAACCCTAGTATGCCCAAGTTCTTTCTTCACTGTGAAGTTCTAGTTGCGCAGCCACGCTTCTGTCTCTTTCGTGCGAAGGAGCACTGTGTCAGGTAATTATGTCTAACGGTAAATCCGGGGCACTCAAGCAGGATGTGCCGCAGGACGCGTCTATGCCTTCGCTGAACTCCCCGCCGAATAACCACAACTCGCATCTAACTGAGATCTACGAGCAGCAGGCAACACCAAGTTGTTCGCTACGACGAAGGAGCGGAGCCAATGCCAACACCCAGACTGCAGCGGTCACCCAGGAGCAGAGCTGGAAATGTTTTCCGTCGTCCCCCGCTTGCCCTTGTACAGAGCACCAGGGAACTCCCTATCGTTTGTTGTCGGACGTTGAACCTTCACCTTCAAGCTCGCCTGACGACAGCCTCCTTTCGATTACCTCGAGAACCAACCATGCGAACGAGAACACCCAGGAGACAGACGTCGCGCACCGCACTGACGCATTGCACCCACCTTCCAACCCAGAAGATCCTGCCGAAGAAGCCAATCCTACCTGGACCAACACGGCACCACAAACTCGCAGTGGCCTGCCCATGGTAATGTTGAGTGCCGTACCCATCTGCCGAATCTGCAACGAGGGTGACGAGCAAGAAGAACCGCTCCTGTCGATGTGCAGGTGCTCCGGCAGCGTTGGCCTTGTGCACGTGTCCTGTCTGGAACTTCAGCTGAACCTCCGCAACGATTACGACTGCGAGTTCTGCCACCACCGCTTCCCGACCACGGCCGCTCACAAAGGCTTAGTACTCAGCTTATACCACTGGTTCCTGCAGTGCGAGAGGCAGATGAAGTGGGATATGTTTCAAGACCTGCTGCTCTTCCCGCTGTTGGCCGTGCTGCTGTGTTACCTGGTCGTGGGGGCCGCTTCTGAGCAAGTGTTCGAGAGCCGCACCTTAATCATCGGCTTCATCGCGACATTTCTCATAGCACACGTCGTGACCTTCACTACGGTCTTTTTTAGAATAGTCCGCAACTATTACTCGTTATTCAGGTCCTGGCAGATCGAAAATCCGACGCTTAGGCTCCTGGCGATGCCACCCACCAGCGCGGTTGGGGCTAGCCACAGTAGCGTGGCCAAGCAAGCGAGGAGCTTGCTAGAAGAGACGCCCTCTCAAGAAGTGCGAAAATCAAGTAACAACGCGAATCGCTGCAGCATGAAGACGTAACTCGGAGCGAAAGCCGGACACCGTAAAGAAATAACTTTTTGGTCCACTGGGTATCTTTTCATCCCCTAGAGAATGCAGGCCATTGCACGAAGCCTCTCGGCGAATAAAATGTACAGCCATATCTGCGTGTTCTATTG
>JARKHS020010959.1:0-55666 GCA_030143305.2 Amblyomma americanum | reverse complement strand
TTTAAGGTCGTGCAGTAATGTTCGCCTCGAGAATTGCAATCTTACTTGAAGTCATCTAATGATTTATATTAGAGGACTTTAAGGACTGACCATCAAGTTGCCTTGTATGCTGTCCCAGTTTGCAGCCTTCAACACTGACCATAACTAAACACGAAGGAATGACAATGAAGGGATGAACAAGTGCACAGCCCACATTTACCGGAAAAACCACATGATTATTGACCTATATGACCCGCAACGTTTGCATGGCGCAATTTTTGCATGGCTACCTTTCGAAATATAACCAGGTTCTCGTCATTTTTACATCAGTGGTTCAGTCTTCGCCTTTTTAGAACGCAACGTTTCGAAAGGGACTTCATATTGAACTGATTTCTTATAGAAAACTAATCCCCTTGAATCTGGAGTTCCCTTTCCAGTTTTGTTATATGCTGTAGTGGCCTTCATCAACCTTGCTGACCACCATTAATCGCACCTTCCGGTACAGTCACACAATAGCTGCGAATGTTTTATCCTGTGTTGGAGCTTACAGAGCCTTGGACTATTAAACAGCTATAAATATTCACTTTTCCAAATATTTTTTTGAAAGGTGGAAGTCGTGGTATTATATTTGTGTCTACACATCATACCTGCGTCAGGCATTGCTTATCCCATTGCTTTCTATTTTGTGGGATGAATTCTCCTTAGGATGTACATGTAGGATCAACACGAGGGAGTAGGAAAGATCATGAATCAACATTTCTGTCCGACCGCAATTGACGCTATTTCTGTTTTTTTCTTTGTCGTGGCGTTTTTAAAATGTTTGGCACTCTCGAGTGCCGTCTGACAATTTGAACGCCACTTATAAATGAAATCGATACGTGCACAGCAAGTTATCGAAAAAAGCTCTAAGCGGGGACAGTTTATATGCATTATGATATTACTACACTTTGCAGAATACTTTCAGGCCTTCTCTTCATTATTTTGACTGTTCTCTAACTCCGCTAACTCCGCTAACCTCGACTCTTAACAGACGCGGCTGTTCTATAAAAGCACATTTATTAACGCCATACCCTTACTTGTCGTTCTATCATCCCCGCAAGGTTTTCTGTTTTTGGTTCGGCATCACGTCTATTGAACCAACAGCTTATCTGGCCATGAAGGCAGTTATATGATCTAGCTGGGACATTATTCTGAAAGTTTAGCGCGAATACAACGTAAAATTTGTCATTAGGGCTGAGTTTTTCGTCCACCGCTAGTTCAGCCTATCAATTTAAGCTAACCTACAATAACAGGACATATTGCTGCAGTTCACGGTTTTGTCATTTTTAACTTAAAATTTCCTCAGTAAAATTGTTAATGGCACCCTTCGTTTTCAGTTTAATTTATAACTTTTTAATTAAAGTAAGTCTCCGCCCAATAGGCGAGTTAATTGGAATATATATATACATACATGTATACCTGTTGCCCCACTAAATCTCATCTGCTAGGCTTCACATTTGCAGTTCAGAAAGTGTTTTTAAAATATGCTAAAGATGAAGACTACCATATAGCAACTTGCGTTTGCGGCTGAGATCTAAGTCTAAAGAAAGTTTAAATTCAAGTTAACTTAAGTGCTTGGGTTCCTCGCATCACGTTTAAACTCGCCCGAGAGGTTTTGTTTACTCGCTTTACTACCTCACCTTTGCAGAGTTTATTCACTGATACACGACAGTGTGCAAAATACTCTGGGGTGAGCCCACAAAGTGCTCTTTAATTCTTGCCTAAGTGCATAAAGTTTAAATCTAATGAAACGCAACAGGTCTGCTTTACAGTCAACTATACCTCCGAGAGCAAAGAAGCACGTTCTTTGTTGTGGCGCCACCTGTGAAGAGCGCAGAGAGATATCTCGCTCCGTAAAGAAGACAACATGGCGGGAATAAACACGAGAACGTTTTGCGTGCGACGGAAAGTTAAGACGCATATTACCATTGAAAATTGCTTTGATTGGAACCGTATTCGATATGTCTCTAATCTCTATGGCTTAAACGACATTTTAGTGCAGTTCATTGCGAAAAAGCTTAGTTTTCTGCCGCCAGCGGTATAATAAAAGAACTGTCCCTGCGCGGGGAGTTAGGGTCTCAGTCCCGTCAGTTCTTGGTTTGGTTGGTTCCGGGTGATGAAACGTTTTTTTGTTCAACGTACGCAGCTTAGAAATTAAAAAAAAACTTTTATTGTTTGTTTAGGTCCTGCCTATTAGCAAGGCCTAAGAGACTTTCAGGTCAATTTGTGACCGTGATAACTTCGATATATCTGACTCTGAAAGCGAAGGAGAGGATAACGATGCATACGACTGCAACAGCGAGGAATACATTGATGCCTCATCTGGCAGTGACAGTGAAGAACCAACCCCTCAAACTTTACAGCGACGTGTTTTGCGGAGAGCAGTGAGTTCAGCTCCAGAGAATGATGACCCAGATCTAGAAACCTGGACATACAGCTCATTTGTTAATTATGAATAATAAACGATTGGTTCTTTCACGTTCTGAGTGGCGTGAAATTCTGACAGCGTTTGAGGATGTCTACAAGAGCGTGGGAATACCCAGAACTGCCTAAGTAATACACACATAGGAACACAAGTGTCCGTGTAGGGGGACATGCATTTTCAGCCAAGCCGAAATTGCGTTAACTGAAACTTAAGTTTATATATGTTGTGACGTTCAAAATTGAAAGCATCATGTGTGAAATAAACATCTTCGCTCGGACGTTTGTTCTCAAGTCTGAGGAGGCTAGGCAAGCTGCCTGTTCGGGTTAACACCAGTTAGTCGTCGACATACTAATAATAATAATAATAATAATTGGTTTTTGGGGGGAAAGGAAATGGCGCAGTATCTGTCTCATATATCGTTGGACACCTGAACCACGCCGTAAGGCAAGGGTAAAGGAGTGAGTGAAAGAAGAAAGGAAGAGAGAAGTGCCGTAGTGGAGGGCTCCGGAATAATTTCGACCACCTGGGGATCTTTAACGTGCACTGACATTGCACAGCACACGGGCGCCTTAGCGTTTTTCCTCCACAAAAAACGCACCAGAAAACCCGAACTTTCTACATTTCCGGTCTGGCCATTCTAAGCTCATAAAGGAGGACATTGCCATTTCTTGCTTGCAGTCAGCTTTCTGGAAATCATGCCATAAAAGGATGAGGAGGAGCACTTTGGCGCAAGCAAACAGGTTACGTGTGAGCGGGTACCATGATCAACTCATTTCCAGCGCAGCGGGAAAGCTTCTTAGACAGCTTAAGAATGGGGTACAGCCGAAAGAATGCAAAAAGAAGAAAAGAGCGGCTTTGGTCCCGTATGCGCACTGCATGTCACGTGTGCTGAAAAAAAGCAGCAGGTAGATACGACATCGATGTCGTCTTTTATGCGCCTAGAAAACTGAGCACAATGTACAAGCAGGTCAGTCAGAGGCACGACGGCAAGAGGGATGCTTGCCAGGTGCGTCATGTGTCGCCGTCTATATCTTGCGAGGGGGGGAGGGTAGTAAATCAGGTCCTATTCTCATGGAGTGCCATGAACATTGGCCAGACTGAGAAGTGTGTCAACAAACGTCTAATGGAGCACTAAAACGCAACAGAAAATGATCCCCTTTCCCCCACAGGCGCCCATTGCAGGAAATGCCAATGCATGCATGAGAAAGTTTACGCAGAAATGAGAGCAAAAGGTGACCCTCTTGCTCAGTCCATTTTTCGATGCAAGGATTGCAAGTGCGTTCCTGATTGCAAGAGCACGCACATCCTGTTGCGACACATCGATAAACTAACACGCGTGGTAATGCAGGCCTTCTATATTCAGCACAACGATACAATGTGTATCAGCAGCCCTTTCGTTGCATTATCTGAGAGGGAATTGAGTTATCTGACCTCCCACGTGCCTTCCAGATAACTTTTGTTGTCTTGATAAGTATTTCATCCTGTGTATATATACGCCTTTCGTTCTTCAATAAAAAAAAACAGTTGATTGCGCTTGTTTGCGTTTTTCTTTCGTCTCCTGTCCCGTTGTTATTGCGCTGTGAAAGAAAATGATGAATAGAACCGAATCTTTACTTTGAAAAACGAAGCGCCCCTTAAAATGCCGCAAACACACTGTCATCGACGCTGCGGCTGCCTTGGCAATGCGTAGTTTCTGCATCCAAATCTGAATTATCTTCGGGCTTAGCAGTGGAATGATACCTCCTAGCATTTCCATCTCGTTGACGTGCAGAAAGGTTCGGAACAATGCTGCCGAGCTTTCTCTTTACCACCACGCTCGAGGGACGACACTCGAAATTGCTTGCTAAGCCGCACCAGCAGAACGCAGCTCGAATCTGTCGGGCGAGTTCCACGCAGACGGGGTCGCAGTGCGGCCGCAGTGTGTGGCGTATTTGCCGTGAACAGCGCCATATTTTTGCCGGAAAACTACGACGATGTCTCAGTGCGCCGACAAAGCACACGCAAAGGAGTAAACAAATGCTTCCGCGCGCTGCCGATCAATTTTATACTTGTTCATGGCGCCGCCGCAGTGCCACATCGAATTCGCGAAAATTGCGAGTATTATATGTGAAAAATTACTCTGTAGCCGGCTAACACAGTAAAGAGTAACTGTGGATGAATATTTCATATATTTCGATGGCTAAGGGCTATGAATTCTATAATGCGAATGCACAATAATCCGGAAAGTTTCTCCACCAGTTCGTCAGCTATGCGCTCGGCGCCCAGAATTGAAGCGGCTTCGAGCGATGTGACAGATGTCATCACTCTGCCTTGCTGAGCTCTCGGTTTCTGGAAGCACGCGATCGAAGACTGCTTTCATTTCATGGAAAAGTGTTCTAATGGTAACAGAGTGCGCAGTAGAAGTACGCGGTAGGACGGTTCGACAGGATACCAGCAAGCTATCTCAGCAGACGAAAGATTTGACTAAGAAACGCCGAAGCATACGGGCGTCTAACAATTAACAAGTATTTCTGTTGAAATAAATTTGATTAGAAAGCGCATTTCATTCCAATCATTGTTATGCATTTTGTATACTTTTACCTATCATACTTTTTCTACAAAAATTATTTGTCTGAGAGGGACATGATAGAACTAGCAGAGCTATCAAAATTAATAAATAAGCGCAAGATAGACGATACAGGGCCGTTTAATATGGAGACAATCGAGCATGGTCTAAAGAATGGAGGTAGCCTAAAAGCGGTGGAGAGGAAACTAGGTATAGGTAGGAACCAGACGTATGCGTTAAAAGACAAGGAGGGTATGTCATTAGCAATATGGGTAAGATAGTTAAAGTAGCCTAAGTGTTTTACACAAATCCATGCAGAAGTCAATGCACTCAGAACGTTAATGAGACAGACAGTGGCGCAGAGCAATTAATTACTCCGCCAGTAACGAAAGAGGAAGTAAAGAAAGCCTTAGGAGCAATGCAAAGGGGAACCGCAGCTGTTGAGGATCGCGTAACCGCAGATTTGTTGAAGGACGGAGAGGAGATTGCGTTATAAAGGCTAGCCACCCTGTATATGCAATGCCTTACAACCGCGATAGTACGATAAACTTGGAAGAACGCAAAGAACATCGTAATTCATAAGAAAGGAGACGCCAAGGACTTGAAAAATTACAGACCGATCACCTTACTGTCCGTTGCCTACAAGGTACGAATCGCTAAAAGAGCCAGGGCAACCTCAGGCTTTAACCAACCAAATTTTCAGGCAGGCTTTCGCAAAGGATGTTCCACACTAGATCGTATTCACACTATCAATCTGGTGAGAGAGGAATGCACAGAATATAACCAACCCTTATATATAGCCTCCATTTATTACGAGATATGATTTGACTCAATGTAAACCTCAGCAGTCATAGAGGCATTGAAAAATCAGGGTGTAGAAGAGCCTTATGGCCAAACACTGGAAAATATATATAGCAACTGCACAGCTACCATAGTCGTCCATAAAGTCAGCAATAAAATTCCAATCAGGAACGGCGTCAGACATGGAGACACGATCACGCCAATGCTATTCACCGCTTGTTTTCAGGAGCTATTCCAAGGCCTTAATTAGGAACAGTTAGGGATAAGTGTTAATAGAGAATACCTAAATACCTTGCGATTCGCTAACGACATTGTCTTACTGAGTCGCTCAGAAGATGAATTGCAAAGCATGGTCAATCAGTTAGACAGGCAGAGCAGAAGGGTGGTCTAAAAATTAACATGCAGCAAACCAAAATATTGTTCAGGAATCTAATATCAATATCACACCGATATTAGCTTTGAGGCACGTTACTACTTTTTGCAACCTTGGTACGTCGTACATGCTTAATAATAATATTGTCGTGCTTCAAGACAGTATTGTTCATGCCTAATAAATAATATTAATATCCAAAATGCAGCCATTCTGGACCACAGATATGGATTTAATGTTGGCCATTAAGTCAATGTCCCTCGTATGACAGCCTGCGTTATTCACTGGCATTTCCAGTGTCGACATACCGAGGGCTTATTTTACGTGCGGATGCCACTGGCTTTCCGCTCATATGTAATATTAATACCCAGCGAATCCATTTCTATTTAAAGCTGGCAAGCCAGTGGCGTACCCCATATGGGCAAGCCAACGCATTTTTGAACTTAAACCTGCAGGGTGCCTTGCGATACACAAATTATCACTCACCGATATAGCATTTTATGTGTTTTTTTTCGTGTTGCAGTGGCCACCATCTCAATTAAATTTTTTACTCATAAGCACATAGCAAACATACATAGAATGAGGTAGTCAAAGTTTAGTGAAAAACTTGTTTATTGCGTCGACTACAGTGTAAATGGCTCGTGTAGTGCTGCGTGGTTCATGCGAAGGAGCAAACATGTTTCCAGGGGAAAAGCGACGTTTATTCCCACATGTTCGTCGATGCGTGGCCAGTCGAGATAAGCTGGCGGGCTGGTTGCGGCGCACGGCTTTTATTCGTTTTGCGCGCCTGCGCATTACGACTGCTGTGATAAGCCGGAGACCACATCCCTCCTTTTTTATATTGGCGAATTTAACAAGCTAACTCTAGCTTGATATCTGTCCGGTGGGCGATGGTCTCTAGTCGGGTAGCGTCTTGCACCCGCCGTGTGAACCTCTTGCGAAACGGCAGGGTCACTGGTGGTAGGAGCGGAGGATGTCACTGGGTCGACGCTTGGTGGAGCCGCCAGGAACACGTATCCCTCCTGGTCAGATGCCTCGTGGTCCGCGCGAGCAGCTGGTCCTTGTGGCGACACCTGGTGAAACTGCCTCTGGGTGTGGTAGCACCAACGCTAAAAGACAAAGGGCCGGACTGCCCCACAACGATACCAGGGACCCAGCTTGGACTGCCTCGATAATTTCGAGCCCTCACTTGGTCACCGACTGCTATGTCACGGTCACGACGTGGGCGAGCCACGGATTGCTTGAACTGATCATATGCAACCCTTCTTCCCACCGCTGGCTTGACAACATCGAGTCGATTTCGCAGCCGTCGTCCTAGTAACAAGTTTGCGGGTGACTCAGTTGTTGTCGCATGAGGCGATTTGCGATAGGTAAGCAAAAACTTATGGAGCCTCAGATGTAATGTGTCCTCTCCGCTAGATTTACGAAGAGCGTTTATAGGTGTCTGAATAAAACGCTTTGAAAGCCCGTTTGAGCTGGGATGATACGGTGCTGTAAGCACGTGACGACAGCCCAATTGTTTGACAAAAAGCTTGAACTCTTCGGAAGTGAACTGCGGGCCGTTATCAGTGACAATGGTTTCTGGAAACCCAAACCGCGCAAACTGCTCTCTCAATTTGTAAACTGCAGCATCCGATGTAGTCGAGCGCATAAGAAACACTTCCGGCCACTTGGAGTGCGCGTCCACGACTACAAGAAACATTGCGTGCAAAAAGGGGGCCAGCAACATCTACATGTACGCGCTGCCTTGGTGCTGTCGGCCAAGACCAGGGATCCAGGGGCGCTTTGCACGGCTCGCCACGTTGTTCTTGACAACTTACGCAGGCCTTGACACTACGGTCGAGCCCGCATCGATGTACGGCCACCACACGTTGCTGCGCGCCAGTTTCTTGCTGCGCACGATGCCTGGGTGCCCTCCGTGGAGTTCGTCCCGCAGCAAGTTGCACAACTTTGCCGGCACGATCACTCGCATCCCGAACATGATGCAGCCTTGGTGAACTGTGAGCTCGTTGTGTCTGTCAAAAAAAAAGCTTCAAATATTTTTCAATCACAGACGCCGGCCTCCCCACGTTTATGAAATCTATCACTTTACAAAGCAAGGGGTCCCGAGCTGTTGTTCGAGCAATGTCCTGGCTTGAAACTGGCATTGATTGCAACCGCAATGAATAAAAAGTTTCCTCACTTTCTTGGGTTTTGTCTTTCACCACTGATAGCAGCAGGTGCGAACAGAAATCAGCTTCAGCATTCTCGCTTGATCTTGTGAAGATAAGCGAACACCGGTAAGCTGACAATGTGACAGCCCAGCGCTGCAAACGCGCGGCTGCGATAGTCGGAATGCCGGTTGTTGGGCCCAAGATTGTCTGAAGGGGTTTATGGTCGGTGACTAAAGTGAACGAACGACCGTAAACGTAGAAATGCGACTTAACATCAAATATTGTCGCAAGGGCCTCTCTCTCAAGCTGGCTGCATTTTTTTTCGGCATCGGTCAAGGTACGCGATGCGAAAGCGATTAGCTTTGTGCTGCCATCATCTAAAACATGAGAAAGAACCGTGTCTACACCACAGTACCATGCGTCGCATGATAGCTGCAAAGGTTTTCACGGGTCGTAGTGCGCCAAAGTCGGCGGAGAGGCTAGCATGCTCTTTATCTGGGTGAACGCTGCCTGGCAACGGTCATCCCAGCACCACAGGTCGTTTTTACGTAGCACTCTGAAAAATGGTTGCGCAACCGTTGCTAGATTAGGAAGAAACTTTCCGTAGAAATTGACGACTCCCAGGAACGACTGCAGCTGCTGCCTGTCTTTAGGGGCTGGAGCCTTTAGGAGTGCGTGAACCTTGTCTGTCATTGCTGAGATACCCTGTGCGCTGATTCTGTGTCCGAGGTAGCGAAGCTCCTGTTGGAAAAACGAACACTTCTCTTTCTTGACGCGAACGCCTCTTTGAAGTCTTTTTAGCGCAGCTTCCAGATTGGAGAAATTCTCTTCGTCATTTTTACCAGTCACCAGAATATTGTCTAGGTAGCAGCAAACCCAATGTAAGCCCTTCAGCATGATGTCAATTATTCTTTGGAAAATCCCAGGTGCGGATGAAATTCCAAATGGAAGTCTATTAACAGCAAACAATCTTTTCTGTCTATTCAACGTTGGATATTGCTTTGACGACTCAGACATGACCACTTGCTAATAGGCCCGGTTGCGGTCAATCTTCGAGAAATGCTTACCTCCCGACAAGGCTGTTAACAAGTCGTCTAAATTTGGTAATGGGTAGCGGTCGACATCAAGGCACGGGTTAACGGTCGTCTTGTAGTCGCCGCAAATCCGTATGCTACCATCTTTCTTCATTACTGGTACCGCAGGCCTAGCATATTCTGACGCCGTAACCAGCGATGTAATTCCCAGTTGTTCTATTTTATCCAATTCAGCGTCGAAAGCTTTTTGCAACGCGAACGGAACATTCCTGACCTTTAGGAATCTTGGCTTCATATCAGGTTTAAGATAAAGTTCGGCGCGCTCTTCCGTTATCGTGCCTTGCTCGTCTTTGGAAAGGGGTTGGTAGTTCGCCAGCAATGCGTCAAGCCTCTTTTTATACGCTGATACGAGCAGGGGTGTCCGACCTAGTAATGTTGTTCAGGTTGCAGATTTTCGCCCGCTCCAGCCCGAGGGAGTGGAGCCACTCCCGGCCCAGTAGAGGTGGTCCCTTGTGGTCTACGACGTAGAGTGGAAGAACTGCACAATGGTCGCCGGGCTGCACGTTGATCGAAGAGACCCGCTGGGGTCGTACCAGTGCTCCTGTGTAGGTACGAAGTTTAAATGTAGTAGGCTCCAGTACGGCAGAAGGAAAGAGCTGACGAAACTGAGTCTTTGACATGACGGAAACAGCCGCACCCGTGTCTAGCTACATGTTCACCAAGACGCCATCGATGGGCATCTGTACGGTGACAGGGTCGCTTTGAGCTGCCGACACGCCATTTAAACTAAGGGTTGAAGCTTTTCGCGACACAACCGTCAGCATCTTCACATTCTTTTTCATCTGCTTTTTCTTAGAAAAAGTCTTACCACTGCTTCGGCAGGCTCTCTGGATATGCCCTTTTTTGGTGGAACTGAAACAGGTTGCGTCCAAGTGAAGGCATGCTTCACTCCTGTGTTTTGGCCAACCGCAGCGAAAACAGCTTTTGCATGTTTTCTGCGCCTCAGCTTGCACTAAGAAAAGAAGCGCCAACAGAGACAAGACGTAAGAAGTGACACGCACAAGTCACTTCTTACGTCTTGTCTCTGTTGGCGCTTCTTTTCTTAGTAACATGCACCAACTAGCCCAGCAAAAAGTTCTACTCAGCTTGCACCTTGTGCACATCGCCGACTGCGGCGTCGGTGCCGCGTGCCTCAGCAGCACTCTTCTTAGCCGCTTCCATTGCAAGAGCCCGCTCCACCGCTTTCTGGAACGTAAGCTTGCTATCTTCCGTGAAAGGCACTCGCTGAATATCTTCTCGTAGCAAGCCGCACACGAAGCGGTCCCGAAGAGACTCGTCAAGGGCGCTTCCAAACTCGCACGTTTACGACAGTTTACGAAGCTTGGCTACGTGACTAGATAAGGACTCGTCTTCTCGTTGACACCTAAGGTGAAACTTGGCCCGTTCTCCAATGACGGACGGCTTCGGGGACAGGTGGTCGCTCAAAACTTTCTTAAGGTTTTCGAAACTCTTCGTAGAAGGCAGTTCTGGAGCAGTTAATGACTTCAACAACCCGTAGGTCTTCGGACCGATAATGCTCAAAAAGGCATGTACCTTGTCGCTGTCGGGTACTCCGTTGACAATCAGGAACGACGTAAGCCTCTCTTCGTACGAAGCCCAATCGCTGGCGGACTCGTCGAAGGGTTCCAGCTGGCCCAGTCGCCCAGCAAAGTGCGTCACTGCTGCCTCGGCTCCAGTCATGACGACAGTCACAGGCTCCGCACACTGCAAAAAGAAAGTTTTCGTCACTGAGCGAATTTCAGAAACACTTGCCTTCCGAACTGAAGAACGACGTCTTCAAATCCCATCCTCGTCGCCAGTTGTCGTGTTGCGTGGTTCATGCGAAGGAGCAGACAAGTTTCCAGGGGAGAAGCGGCTTTCATTCCCACATACAAAGAAAATTTATTAGTACACCACAGAATATTTACACACGAATACAGGAGCAAAAAAAAGGTCAAAACGGTCACCAATTCAGACAGAAAGAAACAGGTAGAGAACAGGCCAAACATTTATGTACAATAAATACCATGACACGGCCTCTTTCCAAATCCAATATACATCTCAATACGCGGTGGTTAGGAAACGGAGAATGGTGGGGTGAGGGGCAAGGGCGGGGTAAAAGGTTACCATCTGTGTACTACACTTGTTCCCAGAAACCTGCATAAATAGCTAATGGATGGTAGCCGTTACCACGACAAACTTGGAGCATCCGCAGCGAATATTCTCTAATACTGCATGGCTGGGAGCACTACTCTGTTCCCATGTACGGAAATAAACTGGGTCGTCCAGCGCCGCAAGAACAGCGCTTCGCCGCCTACTGCCAGCTCTTCTAGGAATTCCCACACAATGAGGCGCACGCTCCTCAAGAGCGGAAACATGGCGCGTTGGCGTCTTCCGCGCACTTCGGCCAAGTTATGTCGCTTCCAAATTACGAACATCACCATTGTGATCACGAGGCGCTCAAAGATTGAGCGCCTTCGCGAGTTGCGCTGGCGCGGGCGCACCCTAAACTTCCTGTAGATCAGGAGCCACAAAGTACGTGCTACGACGCAGTCTTCCAGGGCGTGCCGCTGTCTCTCAACAGCGCCGCAATTGGTGCAGCGCGCATTTGGTACGACGCCCCATCTTGCGAGACGCTTCCTCGTGGGCAGTACTTGCCAACGGCGACGCCATCCGAAGTCTTGTACTTCTTTTGGCAACGGGCTCGATACGAAAGACCGCCACTTTCTAGGAGACGTTTTTTCTACCTGGTCAATACTGAGCTCTAAAACAGCAACCGCCGCACTAACACGTGCCACTGGTGTTTCGCGTATATCCGCGTCCAGAAACTGGCGGAGCCAGAAATGGATAAAGTCAGTTGCCACTTTGTAAGAGGGCATAGGTTGCTCTGCCTGAGGTCCCGTGTGTCGCTGTGTTAGGAAGAACCGACTCCCAGTACTTAACCAATACAGGACTAGTGATCGACCCCTGTACAGGCCTGGCCGCCAGCAGGTCAAGAACTGCTTTGGTGGCGAAAGCTCGCGCTGTTGCCTGCCAGGAGGGTAGGTTCAAACCTCCTCTGCCGCGTTCCGCGGACAAAACCTGTCGGGATGCAGGGGCCAGCTTTCCGTTCCACAGGACTTGTCCTGCGAGCGAGTTCAGCTTCCCTGCCACGCGACGCGGCATCGGAGCAACACGCGCAACGAAACAAGCGTACGCAGCTGCGCAAGTACGAAAGAACAGTGATTTGGCGTTCAAAGAAAGTTCTAGGTGTGCAATCGAGTGTATGGCCCGTCGCGCTCGAGTGATGACGTCGTCCCACGATCTCGACGCCACACCTGCCGCCTTAAAAACGATTTCTAACACTCGCACGCCATCGACGAACTGGACACTCCTGGGCAACGATTCCTGAAACGTGCCAAATCTCAGGGCTTGGCTCTTCGTGGTGTTCAACTGAGCCCCTGACAGGGTCGCATACTCGTTGAAAACCTGCAAGAAGGCAAGAAAACTGTCCGCATCTCGCAAGAACAGCGAGACGTCCGCGTAAGCGGACACAGAAACTCTTCCCTGCCCCGGAAGGGGGAAACCTCGGATAGCTGGGTGGGCCTCAACTGCACGGAGCAGGGGGTCCAGTGAGAGAACGAAGAGAGCGGGCGACAGGGGACAACCCTGTCTAACTCCTCGCGTCACGCAAATCTTCCCGCTCAACGCCCCATTCACAACCAGCTGACTAGACAGCCCGCAATATAGGACACCTACTATGTTAGTAAATTTGTCCGGAAGGCCCAGACATGACAAGACTGTCAACAAGTAGTCATGCTCCACTCTATCAAAGGCTTTGCTTTGATCGAGGGAGATGAAACAACCATTCAGTTTTTTTTTTGCCTGAGCGTACGCAAAAAAGTCCCGTGTGAGAGCCAGTGAAGAGAAGATTGATCTACCCGAGTGACGAGCTCTGGAGCAGGCTGACCACGCCGCCTAAGCACGGCTTCAAACTGTCGGTTAAAACCGTAGCGATCACTTTGTAGTCTGTGTTAATCAACCTTATTGGTCTCCATGAACTTGGGTCCGAGAGGGGCATATCTGGCTTGGGGATGAGAATTACGTGCCCCAATGAAAAGGACGACGGCTTCACACCCTCCAGAAGCACTGAATCGACGTTTGCTGTTAAGTCTTCGCCTAGAATCTCAAAGAACGCCGAGTAGAACCCGGCAAGAATTCCGTCTGGGCCGGGAGCTGCGGACGCCCTCATACGAGCTAGCGCCGCTCGCACTTCTTCCATACTAGACGGACCGCAGAGCGCTGCCCCATTTATTTCCGGGGGCGTGTATCGTCCACACAGCTCTAGAACCCTACTCCTTAAATTCGCATTTCTGCTCGCGTGTTCAGAGGAGAACAACCAGGCGTAGTGGGCCGTGAAAACTTGAGCGATATCTGAACGGGCACTGGAGTTCCGGCCGTCAGGCAAGACCACGCTTTCGATTCGTGAAAGTCCTTTGCTTTCGTGTTCCCCCTCTCGGGTGCGACGGAGTTCTTCTGCCGCTACTCGGGGGGACGTTGTTGGGTCGGGCGAATTGCTCGAGCTCCGAGCTAGGAGCCTGTAATATCGCACGCGCTACGATTCAAGGTACTCGCGCATGAAGAGCGTCAGAGTGCTTCCGGCCTCAACGATGCGAATGCGCTGCATCAAGTCGTTAAGTTCAGGAGTTAATCTAACGCACCTGGCTTTGCCTTCTCTTACTAGAATCTCGCGCCAACAGGTTTTAAGGTCGTCCCACCCGTCCGGAGACAGGTCTTCAACCTTGGGAGGGTCTCCGCTAGTGCATGGCGAATGGAGGCCAAACTAACTTCATCATGCAGAAGCGCGAGGTCCATCCTCCACCTACTCTGGTCGGCCGACCTTCCGGGTGACGCGTTCACGCGCACTGACACGGGTGTGTAGCCGCTGATGCCCTGGGTGTCTGTCGGAAGGCTTACAGTCCCGCATGCGCGGAGAAGTGGTACGAGGGCAGGGGGGAGAAAAACTCTGTCAAGGCGGCTAGCGGAGGGGCCTCACTTGCACGTGGCCACAAAGTCTTCATCGTTAAGAGCGACCCATGCATCCGTGAGCTGAAAGCGTCTCACTAAACACCCGAGTTCCCTGGCATGGTACATTGATGCCCCTTGGCCTGGGCCGCGTACATCTCGCCAAGAATCTAGCACGCAATTGAAGTCGCCGATGTGCACACGCTGCACATTCTGGTCTAGATAAGTACCAGTTGGTTTAAAAAGCCGTATGACTGCGTCTGGCAGGCGCTTATACATGAATGAAACGAGTTTTCCGATATTCCAAGAATATGTCAATAATTACGGCGCGACCATCCAGACCGAAAGTGCAATGTGCGCTCGTCCTGTAGGTGTTTGTGATGAAAACCACACCGACACCACATGGTCGAGAGGTGGTCAACGAGAAAAAGCTTCGACATGGAATCACCTGCGGAATGCTGACACTCCTGCTGGGGTGCGAAAATTGCATTCTTGCAAGAAAATAAGTCTGCACCTACTGAGCGAGCGAGGTGCATAACTTCTAGCTGCTTGGCTAGGGCTCGAAACCCTCTGACATTTAAGGTAATGAAATGAATCTCAGCCATGTTTAGCCAAAGAAACAAAACCATTATTACTTGGGAAGAGGGAAAAACAACAAAAGCGAAGCGTTGACCGACTCACAAGTCGCGTGGTGTGGTGGTGGTCGCAGAACTGGCGATGGAATCCGGTGGCTCGAGACGCTGCCGCAGCAGGTAAGTCCCTGTAGGCGCTAAGGCGCAGACAACGTGGTTGTGGTGCGTGAAGTGTCTTTACTTGACTCCGCCGTAAAAAGTGTCCGTGACACGCATGGTTCCTGTGGAGCGCATAGCGCTGTGGTTCATGGTGAACACACTACCCATACCACTCACACCTGCGCATGCCGCCACCCACTGCGCTTGCTCCAACCGAGAAACTTGTGGCGAAAACACATGCTGCAGGGACACATCGACACAGTCTTCTATGCTGCGCAGCGTAACACTATTCACACAACACCGGCACTTTCTCACGTCCATCGTTGATGAAGGCGCGTCGAACTGCTGCTGATGTCGACGGGAACAAGCCGCTATCGGCGCCAGCCGGGTGCGCGGATCTAACGCGTCCACCGCGATAAGGACGGCTGCGAGCAGGGTCGGGCGGCCGAGGGGCTGGTGAGAGTCTTAGGCGAAGCCATGGTTGCTAATCGTCGGAATCGGAGAAGTCCATCTGGGCTCGGTCCTCTTCCGTTGTATTCGCCTTTTTCTTTGGAGCAGCGGTAACTCTCGACGAGGGCCCGCTGTCCGACGAGGAGCGTTGACGCTTCGACTCGTCGGGCTCTTGCCCCTCTGGGATGGGCACACGGTGGTCGCTCGGGGGCCCGGGCATTGTGTCTTTGGGACACTAGTGTTCACATGAGCTAGAGCTTTGGAGCTGGCGCCCTGTGGCCCCTTGGCTGCCCTCAGCAGGTCCGCTACCTGGCTGATAAGGTTGACCAGGTGAGGGTCCTGTGGGACAACCTCTGGAGTCGTCAACTCCGTCTTCGTACCGCTTTGCTGCTCCTGAGCTGGCCTTGGCTCTGCGTGAAACAAGGCAGCTTCCAGGTTTTCCAGGTCAGACAGGGCGCCTGACGACACTAAGTCCTTCGAGACCTCTTCGGCGAAAGGTTGTTCCGCTTCGTCCGACTCGGCCTCCGAGTCGGGCGACTCGGCCTTCCCCGAGCCCTGAGCGAGGGTGGTTGTGGACGTGGAATCGTCCACTTCATCCCGGCGTGGAGCCGGGGTTGCCTCGAGCGGGGCTTAAGGCGTACTCCCCGAAGCTGCGAGGGCGGCCGCGTAGGAACGCGGAGCGATGCAGTCCGAGGTGACGTGGTTCCCGCCACACCGCTTGCAGGCCGCGTGGCACGAGTCCGCCTCGTGGCCGTACACAGCACAGTGGCCGCAGCGCGTGGCGGTGCGGTTGGCACCGAGGTGACCTTCCGCGCCGCAACGGGCGCACACCTTCCTCATTCCACTGTATTCCAACATTGCGCGGTGACCCGCGACGGCAAAGAAGTTCGGTGGTGCCCGCTGTATGTCGAGTTTCACCAGGTGAGCGCCGAAATGAACGTGGCTCCTTGACTTGAAAACGGGTTCCGTGACTGCCCTGACCTTGCGAAAAGGGCTCAGGGCGGCTGCGAGCGCGTCGTCACTCACGCTTGGTGGAAGTCGCCGGACCGTTTTTAACGCCACTGGCGCAGCGAGCTGAACCAGTGGCACTTGATGACCGGCCACGAGCAGAGAGCCCGCGGCCAACGTTTTCGTGGCTTGCGCCAGCGAAGTGACAGCTGCTAGGAACTTCGTTCCACCGAGGTGCTGCAAATACTGCAGCCCCCCGACACCAACGACCTCCTCGATGGCATCGATCAGGTCGTCCGCCGGGACGGGTACCGGCAAGTTGAAGTTTAAACATTGCGCCTTTGTGGGGCGCGCCGCATTCAGCGGAAGGTCTATCTTCACCAAGCCCTGGACACCGCGGCAGCAGGCCGGGCGCCTGGGCACGAGCAGCAGGGCCTCCAGGGGCGCTGGGTATAGCGTAATGGGATTCCTAGTCACTCTGTTCGTCGGTGAGTGGCTGGTCGAGATAAGTCCGCGCGCGGGTTGCGGCGCACGCCTTTTATTCGTTTTGCGTGCCTGCGCATTACGACTGCGGTGATAAGTCGGACACCACTGTGGAGGTGCTGGGTAAATCGCCCTGGGATATGTCGCACACCCCTCCTAACACAGAGGACCCCAGACCTCTCCCTGCCGATACGCCAGTGCAAAGGTTCAGCAGCCGACATCTTGGACTGCCCCCTGAGCATGGGCTACTAGAGATAACCTCGCCGCCTGGCCGACTGCCACCTGTGCTCGTGCCATTCGACTATACCTCGGCGCCTACCCCTCAACCAGTCATGCAAGGCGCCGCTTACTACACCCTCCAGAACCCACGGCTACCATAGTCCTTTCACGGGACTCAACTGGAGGACTGGAAGATTGGCTCCTCCAGTTTGAGCGTTCTGCCCTATTTAACCAATAGGATGACGCCGCCAAGCTGAGGAACGCTTTCTTCAGCTTGGAGGACGGTGCTCGCACGTGGAACGAAAACCGGGAGGACACTCTTTCATCAAAGCCTGAGTTCCAACGTCAACTGCTCGCCGCGCATGTCAGTGCTGGTCGTCGGGAGCGAGCTGAACGAGCCCTGCAGTCCCTTGTGCAAATGCCCAACGAAACGGTTACCATGTACGTCGAAGATATGACCCGGCCCTTCCGACTTGCTGACCCAGCCATGTCGGAAGCCAGAAAGCTGCGCCACCTAACGCGCGGTGTTAAAGAACACTTTTCGCCGGCCTCATGCGCAGCCCCCCAAGCACTGTTGCCGAGTTTCTAGCGGAGGCAGTCACGACGGAGCAGGTCCTCCTGCAGCGTTCCACCGTGTACGACCAGCCAGTCCTTGCTGCTTCTGTTACGGAGTCCCTCCCGGCTTTCAACAGCAATACCGACTTTCTCCGCGACATCATCCACGCTCTTGTCCGTGAGGGGCTAGAGAAGATTTGTGGTACGTCGCAGCCAGCGGCTAGCTCCCTTATGAGCGTTATCCGCGAAGTGGCGTAGCAAGCTATCAGGCCTCCGTTACTACGCGTTAGCCACAGCCAATCCAGACAGACTACTGCCGCCCGACATACGCTGAAGCTCTGCGACGCCCTGCCCCAAATCCACCGGCATTTCCGCAGCCCAACCAGCCAGGAAGGGCCATGCCCTTTTGGTTCTGCAACCTATTTGTGACAATATACACTAACATTGACATAGTGTGACATATACACTAACTAACTAGCCTAGCAAGGGAACAACAGTTCACAATTGGCAGCGAGAGCCTAGAAATTGTGCCGGAATACGTCTACTTAGGGCAGGTAGTGACAGCTGATCCGGATCATGAGAGGGAGATAACTAGAAGGATAAGAATGGGGTGGAGCGCATAAGGCAAATTCTCGCAGATCATGAGTGGCAGTTTACCAATTTCCCTCCAGAGGAAAGTGTACAACAGCATAATCTTACCGGTACTCACCTACGGGGCAGAAACGTGGAGGCTAACGAAAAGAGTTCAGCTTAAGTTAAGGACAACGCAGCGAGCCACGGAAAGAAAAATGATAGGTGTAACGTTAAGAGATCGGAAGCGGGCAGAGTTGGTGAGGGAACAAACACGGGTTAATGATATCCTGGTCGAAATCAAGAGAAAGAAATGGGCTTGGGCAGGGCATGTAATGCGAAGGCAAGATAACCGCTGGTCTTTAAGGGTAACGGAGTGGGTTCCAAGAGAAAGTAAGCGTAGCAGGGGGCGGCAGAAGGTTAGGTGGGCGGATGAGATTAAGAAGTTTGCAGGCAAAGGGTGGATGCAGCTGGCAAAGGATAGGGTTAATTGGAGAGACATGGGAGAGGCCTTTGCCCTGCAGTGGGTGTAGTAAGGCTGATGATGATGATGATGACACTAACATTATGACTCATCTTAACCAGAACAACTTGCTTCATAACAACCAGTATGGCTTCCGCAAACATTTATCGTGTCAGACACAGTTATTTGAGTTAATAACGGACCTTCATGAAGCAATCGACTCTTCCCTCTACATTCTCTCCATCTTAATTGATTTCTTTAAAGCCTTTGATCGCGCGCCTCATGACCGCGTGATGATAAAAATATGCAACCTGCAGCTGGATCAACATACTACGCAGTGGATTAACGCATTTCTAACAAACCGCTTTCAGTCAGTTAAGTTAGAGAGCTTCTTATCAAGACTTACAGGTGTTGGTTCAGGAGTGCCACAGGGTTCGGTGCTGGGTGCACTGCTTTTCTTAATATATATTAATGACATCACGTCCAACATAACATCAACAATACGATTATTTGCAGACGATTGTGTAACTTACCGAGTAATATCGAGCCCTTGTGACATCATTGCTCTCCAGAATAATCTTGATGAGCTGACTCATTGGTGCCGCAGGTGAGAAATGGTGATTAACGCAGATAAAACTAAACATCTCAAGTTTACTTCCGCTGCTAACACGAGTCCTAATGCCTACACATTAAATAACACTATCATTGAAACTGCAGCGTCGGTAAAACGCCTCGGTGTAAAGTTAAACTCCAATTTATCCTGGAGCACTCATATTGAACTGATCACTACCAAAGCATTAAAAAAACTTGGTCTTCTCGAACGCCGACTACACCCAGCGAACCAGGACACAAAACTACACACATTCCACATGCTAATCAGGCCTGCGATAGAATACGCGTCAATGATCTGGAACCCTCATTATACCTATATTATTAACAAGTTGGAATCTATACAAAACAAGGCTGCTCGATTCATTCTTTCTCGTTACTCTCGATATAAAAAGTGCAACAACACTGAAAATGTCGCTCCATCTCCCGCCTCTGGTGATGCGCAGAAAATTCAGGCGTTTATCTTTTTTCCATACTCTCTACCACAGCAACACACCATTTGAAAGTTGACATCTTCTCCCGGCACCACACACATCGGCTCGTGTAGGTCATATGAAGAAGACTAAACCCATTTTCGCTCGGACAGAACGCTAAAAATACTCACCTTTAGCCCTGGCTATTGAAGAGTGGAATTCGCTTCCTTCTAGAATTGCGGCTATCGCTGGAACATCATCATTTAAAACAGCTCTTTGTTCATACCTAGAAAATTCCAATGTAGAAGATGTGCGTTTTTTTTTATCGCTGTGTGGTTCACTTTTTTTTCTTCGTTTGCTTCAGGGTGTGCATGTCGGGCGTAACGTTCCGTGACATGTTAGATGCGATGTTTTGTCAACGTTCTGAAGGTGCGATTTTTGTTGTTTTGTTTTGTGTGATTTGCTACATGTGAATGTTTTCAGTACCTATTCCTAGCCATTTTTTCCTATTAACTTGTACCTGGTTTCTTAACTTGTTTATTTCGGTCTTCAGCCGTTTATATTCTGTGTTGTATACTTGTTGAGTTTTCTTTGCTGAATCCCCCCCCCCCTCCATCCCCATATGTAATGCCCGCATTGGGCCTTTAGGGTACTGAAATTTTAAAAGAAAAAATGCCTGATATCCATCTATCTTGTGAAGAATATTTACAAAATACTAAAGCACCTAAAGGTTACGCATAAGACTAGGGCTGAAGCATGAAAATATTTTCTCCTAGAGAAGAATGATGACCGCCGCGGTGGCTGAGTAGTTATGACGCTCGGCTGCTGGCTCGAAAGACGTGGGTTCGATCCCGGCTGCGGCGGTCGAATTTCGATGGAGGCGAAATTCTAGAGGCCCGTGTACTGTGCGATGTCAGCGCACGTTAAAGAACCCCAGGTGGTCGAAATTTCTGGAGCCCTTCACTGCGGCGTCTCTCATAGCCTGAGTCGCTTTGGGACGTTAAACCCCCATAAACTAAACCAAACCGGAAGAATGATGATGATGATTATGAATTTTTACGGTGCAAAGGTATCTATGTCCGAAGAGCGCCATGACACAAGGTATTTTAGATTACTCAAGGTGAGGTCAAAGGCCCATTTTCCCTAGCGTTTCACACCTCATAAGGGAAAGCTTAAACTCATTGTATCACCGGTGGGTACCCGGCGGCACTGGGGATCGAACCCCGCACCTACCGCATGCGAGGCGGATACTCAATGGTAAAGAAGAAAACTTTCACTAACGTAGTCTGACGGGCTTCGCGAAACTGCTGCTGACTGTTGAAATCCGCGTTCACACATTCAACAAGCACAGAAGAGCAGTAAAAAGTTCAAAGACATTTTGCAAGTTCTGAAGTGTGTTCGGCGAAAGCCTGTGGCCATTTGACTCACTATGCTCATGTCTTTTTTTTTTTGCGCATGGCACCCCCAGTCAGATGGCCACAGGCTTTGGCCGAAGACACTTCAGAATTTCCAAAGTGCCTCAATTTTTGCTGGCGTTTGGTATTGGGAGTACGCCTTCCTGTGGCGATTCTCTGGATCACTTGCCGTGGAATCACTGGGCCGCTGGGGAGCCATCCGACTCACTCGACTGCAAAGAGACGTCCACTGACGCGCGCACTGGCTCCATCTGGTGCACGACTTACGAGTTGCTATGCGCAGCAAGTTGAGATTCTTGTTGTTGAAAAGGGCGACAGAGGGCGCGCATTTATCTCTCTCTTCTGAGGGGATGGTCGTAGCGCTGTGTGTGTGGGGGGGCGAGGGGGGGAGAGAGAAAGGAATGGCGGTGGTCGCCGCCAACGTTACTAGACTATACGCCTTTTCACTGTTTACAAACACGCGCCTCTGGCGCTCATTGGCTGCTCCCACTAAACTTCCGGCGAAGAACTTCCGGCAGTGTTTTTCAGGCGGCGCGATACGGAGACCCCGACTATCCGTGCGTGTTTTGAGGCTGTGCTTACGTTCATTGTGCGTCGCTTGTACAAAAATAATGTCAAGTGATTATTTTAAGAAGCTGGACACCGAGGCGCAAGTGCGGTACCGCGCGAAACTTTCGTTCAGAGGTGAGGAGCTGCCTGACGCTCTCGACGACGACGTTGTCCGGTTCGCCTTTACATCGGGCCCACGAAATCTGCCGCCTGTGACAGTAGCAGATATTTATTTGTATCTTGTGGAAGGCGTGTGTTTTTACACGAACGAACAGTTTAAGTCTTACAAACTTGAAGATGCGTACAACGCATTCATATGCGGGAAGGTGAAGCAAGTGAAATCTTTCAAGGCGGGAGCGCACGGAGACGGCGTTGTTGTTATTGCGGCGACTGTGGAAGCCAGCCAAACGCTTTCGAAGTCTTACAAGGCGTGGTGCATCGTGAAGGAGGATGGAACCATCGAAAGTGCGCATTGCACTTGCATGGCCGGGTAAGTAGGCGAATCATAATAAGAGCTACAATGCCATGAGCCTTTACCTTGCCTTATTTTTCATTTTTATGAATCAAACCACAAAGAATGGAGACTTTCCCGTTTTCGAAAATTCTGTACTAGTTGCGTTACAGCGCAGAAAAGCGCTACTGTTCGCCTAACTATGCGCGTGTAATGAAATGTTTGCCATACTGCCGTAATTCGTCATTGTAAACTTTGTTTCCTGTGCTAACAGCCGCCCGAGCGCGGCTTTATCGCTTTGCTCGCCGCATGCAGATTTGTCCAGAATTATCTCGTTTTGTTTGTGACACGCTGCCGCATCTGGGCTGTTCTAGATTGTACTTGTCATTTGTAACATGTTATCTGTAACTTTCCATACTGTCTATTTCGAGGATCGCCGAGAGCGCTTGTGATCACCGACGCATATTATTCATTCGTGGGGCGCAACTCAGCCCAATAATCCGTTTGTTCAGGCAGCTGTTATTGGTCTCCATGCAAGTCTGCTTTATTAAAGCCACTACTTTGCGACAATATTCATGTCATAGTTAGCCAGATCATTTGTCGATGCTTGACTGCATGATGTTGCATTCATCCTAATCGAGTTGCCTTGTGGATGACAAAAGTCGTCAAATCTCACCCTCCAGCATTCTTTTGTACAAGGCATTTAAACTTTTTCAAGGGCCACAGTTCTCACCAATAATTACAGTTGTTTGTGAACTTTTTATTTCTCATGTTTCCTACTTATTTTTCAGCCTTGGGGAATGCTGCACACACGTGGCTGCACTCTTGTTTAGAGTTGAGGCAACTGCGCAGTATGGCCTGAATGACCCGTCCCCAACTGATGTTGCATGTAAATGGATTGAGGCATCAAAGGGAAGCACAGTAAGTCTTTGTTTTCATTCTGCCATGAACAGAGTTGTGAGCAAAATTGTAATTGACACTGAACTTTCCACAGGCAGCACCAGTCTCGGAGATTGAATTTTTTAAGCCCAAAATAGGCCGTGCACCACCCCAAGTCAGCGAGGCACCAGACTACTCAGTACCAGTGCTCACGGATGAGCAAGTGTCAAGGTTTCTTCATCAAGTGAAGGTAAGGACTTCTCATTAAATAAATTTTGATACATACGTAGAGAAAGGACACACACAAAAAATGCTCACTGTTTGTGCAACTGTAAAGAACCAGATCCACTGACATTGCAAATAGGGCACTAATTCCAATACTGTTTTTTCAGGAAATTGCACCAAACACTTTGATCCTGACTTCAATCTCTGACAGCGAGGACACAGATTCTGCCCCTGAGACAGCTGCCCTGGAACCTGTACGAGTGGGCAGATGCAAGCAACTCTCTGCGAAACCGCCCCTTGCTGAAATATACCAAGACCTCGACATAGACGAGGGAAAAAAAGTGGAACTGACAGCTGCATGCTGTAGTGAAATTGAGGAAGCTACTCGAGGCCAAGCAAGGTCACCAAGATGGTTACAAGAACGTCGAGGGAGGATCACTGCCTCTGTAATGCACCGTGTCGCAGCATGCAGCACAGGTGCAGCAGGCCTTGTTGCGGAGATTATGGGATACGTGAAGACGCCTCAAGTTTCCAACCTGCGGTGGGGCTCCGAAACAGAGAAGAAAGCTGTGCAGGCATTTATAGAAACGGAGTCTCAAAAACATGTGGACTTCAGTCTTCGAGACTGTGGTCTTTTTATTGCAAGGAGCATGCCTTTTATTGGAGCATCTCCAGATGCACTAGTGTCTTGTTCATGCTGTCCAAAATCAGTACTAGAAGTGAAATGCCCTGCAACTATGAAAGATGCTTCACTGACGAAGGGCTTAACTAAACTGGCATATCTGAATGAAGACTTGCAGCTCAAGCATAACCATGCCTATTACACACAAATTCAGGCTCAAATGGCTCTAACTGGGCTGTGTCAGGCATATTTTGTGGTATTTACAGGTTCCTCTCTAACAAAAGAAATCATAAGCTTTGACGAGACATTTTGGGCAGCTACTAAACTCAAGGCAGCAAACTTTTTTTTCACCTACATATTCCCGGAACTACAGTCAATGCACATCTTCAGTCAAATCGAACGTGCAAAGAAGACATGTCACTGCCGAGGCACCAAGTTGGGCCACATTGTGGAATGCTCACTCTGTGAGGCAACGTTTCACCTCAAGTGTGTAAAACTTAGACGCACACCTCGACAATGGATTTGCACTGCATGTCAACATAATGGGCAGACTGCTGATGAGTAAGGACAAGGCCAGAGGAGCTAGTGCTGCTGCTTTTCACATTCCCTCTTTGAAGTGTACAGGGTCTGTTCGCTTTACTGAAGTCGTGTCCTCCACAACAGCTGAAAGCGTTGCCATTCAGGCAGCTCTCAAGAAGCTAGGGTCTTGTACGGCTCAACCTGTTGTTATCCTGTCGGATGAATAAAAATCTGCCCTTCAAAGGTTAGAGTGTGGGTTCCCTACTGATGCTTTGTGTCTTAGCGGTCTAAGTTTGTTGCATAATCTGAGCAGCAGAGGCTTCTCTATACGCTTCCAATGTTCAATGGGTGGCCTCGCATACAGGTCGCGCTCGCGCTAGATTATGTAATTTAGTTACTGTAGGTGCCGCTACGGTGGAGCAATTGTAGGCAGAAACCTCAAGGCTAACCCTGTAGCTTACAGCATCTCAACTTAAGCACAAGCTTTTTTTTTTGCTGAACACTCCAAGTGTTATATTTTATCACATTCGAAAGGCAGATAAACACTGCTTGTTTGACAAAATATGTTCACTTCAAGGACTAATGTCGGATGCATTTGTCGGATGTGCAAACTCAAATATAATAGATTTTAAATACAGTACGCCTTCACGTCCCAAGCAGGGAACATATAAAAAAAACTGATACAGAAGCAAACAGCAAGTAAAAATTTGAACACCTGCTCTGAGGACAGAATAACTATACAAGCAGAAAACAAAAAGCCCAATTCTCAACATGTGAGAACAAGCAACAGGAAATACTTAAAAACTGAGTCAAACAATATGCAGTAATTGACTGCAGAGAGTGCAAGAAAATAGAATAAACAAATGTGAAAAGATCAATGTGGGCAACATCAACAACATGAATTATTGTGTACACACAGTGCAGACACATTGGATGTAGTAGAAAAGATAAATACATGCAATGAAAAGCATGGTCACACACACATGAGCACTTGCTGTTCTATCACAGTGTGTGTACACGTAGTGCAGACACACTGGAAGTAGTCGAAAACATAAGTACACACTATGAAACTATATGCAATGATTGTCAGTATGGTCACACACACATGAGCATTTGCTGTTCCATCACAGCATGTCTGTATTCATGTTTCCTCACAGCACCGCACTTTCGTGGAAGAGAGTTATGAAGCACTTCTGCGCTGAGAATTCTTAATGATAGGGGTTTGCAGATTAACTAAAGCAGAGCACACCACCACCACTTTATCTATGGTTGCGAGGTTCTTGTCGCCAGTCCTCTTCACGAAATTCAAAGGCAGCACAGTCTGGAAAATTCTGAAAACTTTCAATCTTTGTATGGCCCTTTCAACATGGATGCGCACGCTAGAGACTTTCCTAGACGTTGTGACCTCAGCACCAGGTAGCTGGGCACGATTCTTAGTCAGTGATGGCATGAGAAGTGTTGCACCTCGTGCAGCAAACATCTCACCGCATCTAAATCCTCGGTCAACAAGAAAAACATCCCCTTCCTTGACCTTGTCTAGGAGACCACTGCGTAGAGTAATCTCCTTGTCAGGCGTCCTGCCTCCCCATGCTTTTGATACGAAAGTTATTGCTCCTGAAGGTGATATTACAACTAGTATTTTTACTGTATTATGGTGTTTGTAATGAGAATATGTCTGGCTCCTTGCTGTCATTAATATCGGCCTTTGTATGAATACTTCAGTACAATCAATGATGCCAGTTACACCATCAAAAAAAGGGTCCTGAAACGCCGCTGGCCGATTAGCTTGAAGTGTCTGTCGGGAAGGCCAGATTATCAACTTTGTCATGTTTGCAGCAAGAACATCAAGCCATGCATGAAAAATTGAACTGACAGTGGCATTTGAGATGCCAAATCTGCATGACAAATCTTGGGTAAGGAGACCCAAACGAAGTCTCATGAGTACCATGATGAGTTGTGTTTCTGCATCAAGCCATGTGGCACATGACGGCTTCCATGCTGACAGCACAAACTGCAGGAAAGCAGTGAACATGGCTGTAGATACAAACCCTGTGTAAAACTTTACTGTTTTGGCTGACTGCATTACCACTTCTTTGGTTATAATAGCATGGTTTGTATGCTTGTTTTCAAGTTCACCAGCCTTTTGCTTAGCTGCTGAACACTCTTCCTCCAGAGAGGCCAAACGCTGCTTAAGCCTGCCATTCTCTTCAATAAGATGGGATATATTCTGCATGCTGAGATCAGTTTCTGTTTCCATGTGGCAATTCTCTACCACGGAAACAGTTGCAGTCGCAGATAGTGCAGTATCATCCGCGTCTTGTCCTGCGCCAGTCGTGTTGAGCCCACAGTCAAGCACACTTGGCCCAGGATTACATGCAGCAGGTCTGGATGCTTCCTTCAATCCATCCTTTCGAGCAGCGCGTTGGAACCTAGAAATTTTCTGGGCCACATTTCCCGAGGCACGATAAGGAAATATGGAGGGGACATAGTCGGGATGTGTGGGGTCAGATGATGGTTTACCTAAAGAAAGAAAAGAATGTTTGAAAATTAGTAGCCACATGTGCACTCCCAAATGCAAAAAAAAACAAAAAAAAAACTGGCTGAAATGCACCAAAGCAATATTGCCCAGGACTTCTCTAGGAAAAGGAAGAAACAATAAGGGTTCCTTGGTATGATTACATACTTTACGTTCTGCATTTGTAAGTAAGAAACTGCACAAAAATATTGAATCAAGCAAGTTGGAAGCATTTCACTCTTTTTACCAGCACTTGCAGGCGATCGAATTAATTTCTCCAGCCGCTGAGAATAGTAGAACAAAAAGTGCATCGAATGATACTCCAGCGTTTTTGGATTTCGTCCCTGTAGAAAAGTTGATGCAGCGAACGGGATCGAACACACGACCAGAAGGTTAGCAACAGACGCCTGAGCAATCGCGCCAGATATGCGCATAAAAGAACACCAACCGAGTTAGGCATTACAACAATAAGATGCTTGGGCCCGCATCGCAGCAAAAACTGCCGCTCATAAACTAAGCATCAACTAAGCGCTCGATTACTAAGCCGGGATACCTGGGTTCGATCCCGGCCATAGCGGCAGAGTTTTGATTGACGCGACACGCGTCTAGAAAGCGACCGTGTGCTGTGCAAATTCAGTACACATTCAAAACCCTCAGGTGGTCTAAATTATTCTGGAGCACTCAACTACGCCGTTTACCATAAGCTGAGTTACTTCGGGACTTTATATGCCCGTAAATCACACACACTCGCATTGCTGCATGATCGAAACTGCACTGCAAGCGTCACAAGCTGGCTAATTGCCCTGGAAATGGCTAAGCGACGCCTTGCACGCACAACTAACCGCAAAACAGTGTTTCCTTACTTCACGGTGCAATTTTTACTGCTAGAGATGCAGCCGCTGATTAGGCGAATGCGGTCGCGACGATTGCCAACCCGCAACGTTCAATCCAGTCAACGTTCAATCTCAAAGCGCACATAAGACGTGCAGGAATTAGCTGCGGCACAAGCAGACATCATAAATCTGTTCTCACCTTGAACGAAATGAGCAGAACAAACATGGGAGCTTTTCGTAGGCATCCATCGGTCCCGCCGAACTGCTGCTATCCAAGCGTTTCTACGCTCGGCGTCTGCCGGAAACCTGAAAGTGCGCACCTGCGACAGGAGGTTGGTTCCAGGTCGCAAGCTGCAACCTGGCACACAACAGCACGGTCCACGTCGTGATGGGGTCACGGAAGATGTTTTTCCACCCGAAAACATAATGCAACAGGGCGACCGCGCCGTACTTTGGCCGTGCTACAAACACAAAAGAAAAACTCGCCTCGACCCTGCGGCTCGCTCGCTCGCTTCGCGGGGAGACCGGAAGTTTCCTGGGTGTCCATCCGGTTTGCGGCGCTGTGGCTCCCCCTGGCGGCTATGAGCCCGTGAAAAGGCGTATATAGCTTCTAGTAACGTTGGTCGCCGCGTCGCGCGGAGAGAGGGGGTTGGCTGCGCGGCTACCTGTTTTGCTCTGAGGTGGAGGAGGAAGTGTGGCGATGCGTGAGGGAGAAGCCACACTGGCAGCGTTCCAGGGCAGAGACGGACGGGCGCAGCGAGTATGAGTCATTGAAGTTTTTCGCCTTAAAATGTCTTGTGGGCGATAAGATGGGTAGAAAAAGGAAAAAGACGAGAATGCAGGCTCGCATTGGTCCCAGAAGAGATGCTGTCGAAGTAGCTTCACGATGTCCTTAGAAATTAGCAAGGCATTGCACGACGTGCCTTTGCACTTTTAGAGTTGTTTGCTCAGAACTGTCTCACATAACTCGGTGGACACCCGAACCGCGCCGTGAGGGAAGGTATAGAGGAGGGAGTGAAGGAAGAAAGTGGTACCGCAGTGTAGGACGCCGGAATAATTTCGACCATCTGGTTATCTTTGACGTGCGTTGACAGCGCGCAGCACATGGGCGCCTTTTGCGTTTCGCCTCCGGTCGAAACGCGGCCGCCACGGTAGGGTTCGAGCCGTGGTACTCCGGATCAGTAGCCGAGCGCTCTAACCAATAAGCCGCCGCGGCGGGTAATCTGAAGGAAACTGCTAATGTTTTTCTCCTTTCGCTAAACGCACCGGCGCGCTGCGAGTGGAAGCACGACCTGCGGGCATTTGAAGCTATCAGATGATGGCTGCGCATAGGTTCTTGGCGCTGCCGACGCAGCGCGTAAGCCCAGTGGCCTTATGCTACCCAGCGGCCTTATGCTATCCAGCGTTAGCCCAGTGGCCTTAGGATACCCACAAGGCACTGCCGCTGGCATTTTGAAGGGGAGTATATGTCCTGAAAGCTATATTCTTCTACATGATGATTATGAAGACTTAACTTAGTGTGGGAGGCCCTCGCAGACGCATGTGATGCTCGTGTTCATTGTTATTTTAACAAACAAGCCAAAGCTGACCTGCATGGAGAAAAAAGACCGACTATGATTGATGTAGCTTTGTTTTGCTTAGTTTGTATCAGCTGTAATCGCAGCATGACGGCGGCTTCACGAATTGCAGACGGCTGCTGAGGATGCCGCCACCACGGTGCGCCAAGGAGTTTTGTGACTGATCACGACTGCCTCCTTTTCTTCGTGTTGTTCTTCTCGTAGGTCAGCGGATAGGCAACAACGAAAACAGGTCCCTCGAGTTGTCAAGAAGTGCAACTATACACCAGGAACCATTCGAGGAAAAGAAAATTGGTGTTGGGAACGTTGAAAATAAAGATGACACTCACGAAGGCAGTATTGCACTCACAGGGTTGTGTTCCTAGTATGTCAAAGCTTTTACACAAGCTAGGGATCGATAGGCAGGTAAGAAAAAGCGGTCCCCTGAAACAAAAGGTGGAAAGATAGCCCTAAAAGCGAGAGGCGATGTCGTTTGGTACTCAGGCGCTTTTTGTGGCAGAAAACCCAACCGAATGCACTTAACGTATTGTTAACCCACGTTTTGTGAGGAGGACTAAACTTTCGGTAGGACTTTCGGTTGACAGGTCGAGGAATTCTCATGCGTGCTCGCTTTTGTTATAATTGTTTCAGTATCCCGTTTAATGACCGCTTTGATTTTTCAGCTATCAGCGCGCTTTGAAAATGTTACAGTTTGGTGGACAATGGCTAAATATACTCAAAATTACACTACATCTTAATTACATATCCTTGTATAATCGAGACAGCTTCCTTGAATAATCTCTAGTGTTTGACCAAGACACAGCTTGATTATTCGCAACTTTCATGTAAGGTGTGCCGCCACGCTGCAGCCACCGAAACCGCCTGAACGGGTGCCCCCAGTCTTCGGTCAACTTGTGTGCTGTTAGTTCTGTCGCGCAATGCTTATAGCGCAATTTTGCATTTGCAATTACATCTTATAGACAGCCATGGTAACAGGTTAATATAATATCCATGTGCGTGATTAACACGCTTAATATGGGCTGAAAACAAAAGCAATCACATTTGTTGTTCACCGCAGTGTTGAAGCAGTTTAGTCTAAGGTGTTATAAAACAGCACAAATTCTACCTAGATTCGAAGCTGAAAGAGGAGCAGACAATCAAGTGTATAAATATCACGGTTTTGTCAAGTGGTTGCTCAACGTTAAATTTTGCAGTGGCTCTTTATAGTCCTCGTTTTCCCACGCACTTTTAAAGTCCAATCGCAACAAAAGGCACTCTGTTGTGCGTTTTCTTATGTTTTCTCGTGCCTCATTACCGCGGCGGACCACTTATTGAGTGCGAATATCCTAGTGGTGTGAAAAATTAGCCTGCTAGTTAAGGTACGCATTTTGAAATCTGTAATGAAATGGTTTATGGGGGTTTTACGTCCGAAAGTCAGTCAGGCTATGAGGCAATGATCTCGACTGTGGTCAAATGTGAGCCGTTTTGGAGGTCAACATTTTTTAACAGCAAACACTTGGCCGTGCAGGAATTTTATAGGAAATGAAAAACAGCAGTTTCCAGCTTGATTCAAAGTATGCAATGGTTGTAGTACTATTTGCTCGATGTGCACCAAAAGTCGAATTCAGCACTAAACTGTTCTGAGACATGAAGCTACATCCCGAATCAGTAGTAGCAATTGTGGCGCCAAGGATGTAGTAGCTACGCCATCAATTTAAAGCCGGTGCGAAGCGATCGCTCCAGTAATAAATTTCCGTGAGGTGTTATTCTTAATTTATGTCAGAGAAAATTGCCACGGAATGTGCTGATGAAACAGAAATCAGAGCGGCTGAAACGCTCTCTGCAGGCCGCGATTACTTCTTTGCATTCTTTGTTCTGGCGCCTAGATAAAGATTTCTTAAAAGTTTTGCTTGTCTGGTCAGACAGGTGCGACAGTTTACGTGCTGAATTGAGGTGGAGAACCAGGGCAATGCCTGATAGGCAGCTTGACATCTGGAAATGCTAATGCGCGGGTACATGAATCAGGGAGGATTTCAACAGTTTCTATGTATTTAGGTTTGGTCATTGCGCGCGTGTCAAGCGTTTGCCCAAATATTTTTTTGTTTGCAAAGTGACACCTCGGTACGTGTAGAAGCTACCGAAACTACACCGTCAGCAGCATAATGTTTTCCTTAGAACACCAAGCAGCTGTGCATGGCGGTTTCTGTAGCACCTGCGACCCTGAATACCATAGCATGAACACCTTAGTGATGATTTCTTTCGCACGTGAGACGCCTTCGCACAGAGGTCTTTTACGATGTCAGACGATATCGTGAATTTCTTCGCGCCACAGCACACAACGAGATTTGCTTTGAAATCTTTCTTGGTTCAAGGCTGCACATTCGCACGAAAACTTCAATGTAGCTGCCGGCAGAGGAGCACAAGGCTAGCGAAGCCACCAGATCAACGTTCGGGCAGCCATATTAGATTTCTAGTGGCCCCTTTCTATAAGGCCGCGAAAGTTTAGACTTGTGCGGCTGATAGCAAATATGCTAGTTATGTTAGGAAAGAAAAGGAATGAAAATATTATTAGGGTCTGATTTGTTTTTCATAATAAAGCTTGAACAAAATCTTGGAAATTTCCTTCAATACCATCGGGTCGCAAGACATTTCTGGGAAACATTCAATTCTGCTGCACATTCAAAGTATATTGCCGCATCATACAGTAAATTCACGCTTGTAGAGCTTGCATACACCGAAAAAGTGACAAAAGATGCTTACTAGCATGTTATCCACTCGTTACAATATCTTCGACTCCCATAGGTGTCGTCTGAACAGTTCTTTCAAATACATTCCTTGCACGCATTTCCATCTTTGCGCAAACAGTGCTCGATTGAAATTCAGGCTCTCGTTCTGTTCTCTAAATATCATAATGAAAAATTCGAGAAAAACAAAAGGCAGTTCTTGGTAGTTAAATATAGCGTTTCTCCTTCGTGCCACATTTAGTCATTGAGCATGGCTGCATGGAATTAATCATACCGCTTCAGCTGTAAAAATAATATTAGCTAATAAAATATTTCTTAATTCTCTAAGAATCTGCTCTCTGGGATGCAGCAAGTTTGAGCACTACCGATGAGTTGAGTTCTGGTAAATAGAGGCCGTAAGACCGTTTATACCTTTGGCTCAACTCTGAATCATTAAGTCCCACGCACGTATAGAATTGTTAAATTCACCTAATCTCTGAGATAAGCTTTCAACGCACTGTAAAAAGAATAATTCCCTTGAAGTGAAAATATAGAGTTTTGCGCTTTCGAATAATTTCGGCAAGACTATAAATGATACAGTGACCGAACAACTTTGCTGTAGTGTCAATTTTACGTAGTTACTTTTAATAACGGTTGCACGATGGCAGCTCGGCAAGTTATATTTCCTACCATTAGCATGCCAGGCACACTTTTTGTCACCGATATGAGACAGGCCGCCGTGAACAAGACAGTTTGCTTTCCGCCACGTTTGACACTTGATATTGTTACTCTTGTGGCTTGCGCGGCACGCGCATTGACGACGCAGTTTTAATTGTTGTTGTGTCTGGCGATATAAGGGAGTAATTAATCATTGGCATTCACCCAATCTCAACTGCTAGAGCGGCTGCTCCGGTGAAGTTTCAGAGAAAGCTGTATACCTTTCCTTTGCATGTAGCCGTATGGCTGTGCTCGGGTGGATGTCAATGAGCAATAACTTGCTTATCAGAAATCTACTCCAGGACCTTGGGGGATTTCCTAAACATTTGACCAACACTGTTCCCACTTCGAGTTTTTGATCAATTCCCCTTCGCCTTATTATAAGCTATCCGTCCCGGTTAGCTGAGCTGCTAGAGCGACTGCTCCGGTAAAGCAGTGTCCCGAGATTGAATCCCGGACCAGAGAGAATTTTTCTTTAATTGCAAAGTTTCTGAGAAACTTGAATAGCTTTTTTTTTAGCCCTACGGCTTCGCTTGGGTTAAATCCAATGAGTAATTACTCCCTTATCACAAACCTACTCCACATTGGGGGATTCGCCTGTCTCTTTATCTATATGACCAGCACTGTCCGCAGATATGTACTTCATAAATTAATCATTTTGCTGCTCACATGTGTGTGCAGCCCGAAGTAGCTATCCATATCACCATGCAGTTGCTCTCGAGGGCTATTCCATTTTGTACAAATTTATTAACGCGCCTGTGTTCCGAGATGCGCACGTCTAAAATTTCGTCCCAGTTCGTCAATTACGCATGCGAGACAGCGGATCTCGGCGTGAAGCAACTCCCTCGTGTGACGCAGCTGTTACGTATGGCACGCCGCCTTGCAAGAGTGTGCACCGAGCGGCAAGGCGTCTTTCTGCTCTTTCCTCAGAGCTTCACTGCTTCTTCGCAGCCCCGTGACTCCTCAGGGCTGGCTCACTGATGCACCGGCTTAGAATGCGTCGAAAACATCGTTGGCTAGCAGGTCGAGTATCAGCTCCCTGAAAACGCGGATTTGGTTCCGGAGACCTCGCGATGGTAGCCACGTCAAGTGTTTGAAGCATGGAATGAAAGATTTTTACGGAACGAGAGTTACACTTATTTGGGGAATTGAAATAAGTTGATTCTAGTTTGCACTGCGCACGTGCTGCATACGCCATTGCGAGCCTTCTGCAAATAATATCATGCAAACTAAACAGTGAGTGCCTGCATTCAGGGCAGATAATATGCGAAGGATCTGCTGCGTCTGCTGCGCAACTTTCCCGAGAGAATATTTTCCAGCTTTCGAGACAAATCCAAAACAAATCATTGCGAGTTTAATTACAAAGTAATTGTTTCTAGAATGAAATCACAGTCCCGTGTAATAGTACGCCTTTTATTTACAATTCAGATGTTAGCACGAAATCGCCCAACAAAAAAAAAACTGCCATTAGAAGAAAGTAGAATTATTTGAACATGGTTTCTGAGTGATCAACGCGAGGAATATTCAACTTTAGGATTGTTGCGTTTAGTTATTGCGGCCTTCCTGCTAAAACATATATTTCTCAAAGTGTTTTCTTCGCCCCAAAACGCAGCGAGCAAATGGTTACATTACCACATTTATTAAGGGCACTGTATCACTGTCGTAGTGTTGCTCCCTTGTTGGAACACGTGGAAGTTGTTTTGTGTGCGTGCACACTACTGCCGAGCCGGCTGGTTGTGCTTCCATATTTCAATCGTGAGAAATTGGCGTTGGTGCTGGGTCAATTAATGCGCTTTGCCCTGAAGAAAGAGGGCAGCGCTGAGCCTATAGGGCTGTAGGGAAAAGCTCCTAAGGCCCACCGCCGTCTTTAAGGCCTTCTACTCGAGTTTTCCCCGCAACTGAGCCTTACTGACAGCAATCCCGTCACAATAACTACTAAAACATTCCACCTCACGGAAGCTGACGCTCCCAGTTTTGTCGTTCTTACCGTCATTCCCCCTGCGGGGGTGTCCTCGCGGATGCTCAGGAACCCGTCGTGTCGCCGCTCACCAACATCTGCATGAAGCAGATGCCCCCCAGCGGGGAGCGAACAGATCGGCTGTGCTGGCCTGGCCACTGCGCGAGAGCACTAGGCTATCGCCGCAGAAGAACACGCCTCGTGTTAAACTGCAACACACGTTCTCACGCTCAGCGCTCCACATTGTCTTCTTCATCAACTAATACCACTATCAAACTAATACGCTTTAAGGTAACTGGCGGTGGTGACATAAACAGGCGCGATGCATGCATTGGCTTGTACAACGTTTCGGCAGAAGCCCGACACTAGTCAAATACGCGTTAGCATTTGCAACATTGCTGAAGAAACCCGGCACTGGAGCTTAGGCCATCGGCGTACATCAGGTGAGTTGGCACTGTCGATAAAAGAGTTGAAGGCATGTATAACTTGCTCACAAAGGTCAGTGAAAATCTCACCCTCACTTTCGTCTACGTGGCGGTGGTATCCACCGGCAAAAAAAGTGTTACGCATAACATTGTGAGCTTACCAATTCTAAACTTCCAGCAATTATTTTTTTGCTAATGGGCAGGTAGCACAGCTTGAAAATTTCTATCAGGCTGTATGCGTCCACATTCTGAACATGGCATGGTTCAGGATGTGGACGTCTTCTGAAAGGTGCGTTGTAGCGACCACAGAATGGTAAGGTCTCGAATTAGCTTAGACTTGAAGAGGGAACAGAAGAATCTAGTGAAGAGGAAGTCCATTAACGAGTTAGCGATGAGAGGGAAAATAGATGAATTCAGGATATCGCAGCAGAGCAGATATTCGGCTTTAAATGAGGAAGACGATCTTGCTGTTCATACAATGATTAATAATCGGACAGTGCGCAGTAGAAGTAGGCGGTAGGAAGGTTCGACAGGATACCGGCAAGCTATCTCAGGAGACGAAAGACCTGACTGAGAAACATCAAACCGTGAGGGCGTCTAACCCTACCGACAAAATTGAACCTGCAGAGCTATCGAAGGTAACAAATAAGCGCAAGGGGGGGGGGGAGGGGGTCGGTAGCCGACTTAAGGAAGTTTAATATGGAGAGAATCGTGCATGCTCTTAAGAACTCAAGTAGCCTGAAAGCGGAAAGAGGAAACAGGATAATGTCATTAGCAATATAGATGAGATAGTTAAAGTAGCTGAAGAGTTCTACATAAATCTGTGCAGTATCCAATGCAATCAGAACGTTAATGAGAGAGACCGAAGCGCACAGTAATGCGTCATCCCGCCAGTAACGAAAGAGGAAGAAAAGAAAGCCTTAGGAGCAATGCACAGGAGAAAAGCAGCTCTTGAGCATCAGGTAACAGCAGGTCTGTTGAAGGTTTAGCTCTGGTTAATCCTGGAGTGACACGATAGCTACAGATGGCGGAGGGGAACTTGCTCAGTTAAATTGCAAAGTCAGTCTTTCGCCGCTCCGTTTCGCTGGGCATTCCTTCTTCGTCTTCGTCCCATTTGACACGGCGCATGCGCACAGCTGTTGCAGCTCGGCATCAACGGCGCGCCACGCCGCCGGTAGCAGCAGATCCTCAGCACCACGTGGCTGGTCACGTGACCAACCGCGTTATCAACCATGGCGCCCCGCCGCCCGCAGATGCTCCGCACCACGTTACCAACCACGTAACAGCGTGGCGGCCCAGCCACGATATGGCAACGCAGCCACAGGGTGGTGGCGCGGCCATGCTGAAAGCTCAAAATGCTACCGTAATGCAACTCTCGCTACAAAACTAGCCACACTGTATACGCATTGCCTTATGACCTCGACCGTATACCAGAAGCTTGGAAGAACGCAAACATTATCTTAATTCATAAGAGTGGAGACGCCTAGGACATGAAAATATACAAATCGATCCGCTTACTATCCGTTACCTACAAGGTATTTACTAAGGTAATCGCCAATAGAGTCAGGTCAACCTTAGACTTCAATCAACCAAATAATCGGTAGGCTTTCGTAAAAGATATTCCACAATAGATCATATTAACACTATCAATCAGAGAACAAATAAATGCGCAGAATATAACCAACCCCTATATATAGCCTTAATTGATTACGAGAAAGCATTCGACTCAGTGGAAACCTCAGCAGTCATACAGGCATCGCGTAATCAGAGCATAGAAGAACCTTATGTCAAAGTACTGAAAGATATATATAGGAACTGCACAGCTACTATAGTGCTCCATAAAGTCAGCAATAAAATTCCAATAAGGATGGGCGTCAGGCAAGGAGACACAATCTCGCCAATGCTATTTACCGCCATTTACAGAAGTTATCCCGATGCCTGAATTGGGAACAGTTGGGAATAAGAGTAAATGGAGAATACCTAAATAATCTGCGATTCGCTGGGGACATTGCCTTGCTGAGTCACTCAGGAGGTGAACTGCAAATCATGATCAACGAGTTAGACAGGCAGAAAAGAATGGTGGATAGAAAAATTACCGTGCAGAAAACCAAAGTAATGTTCAACAGTCTAGCAATGGAACAGCAGTTCACAATTGGCAGCCAGGAGCTCGAAGTGGTAAGCCAGCACGTCTATTCAAGGCCGATAGTGACAGCTGATCCAGATCATTAAAGGGAAATAACTAGAAGGATAACGATGAGGTGGAGCGCATACGGCAGCTTCTCTCCGATCATGAATGGCAGTTTACTTTGTATCCCTCAAGAGAAAAGAGTACAACAGCTGTATCTTAACGGTACTCACCTACGGGGAAGAAACATGGAGGCTAACGTAAATGTTCAGTTTTAGTTAAGGGCAGCACAGCGAGCCACGAAAATAAAAATGATTGGTGTAACATTAAGAGACCGGAAGCAGGCAGAGTGGGTGAGGGAAGAAACGCGGGTTAATGTCATCCCAGTCGAAATCAAGAGGAAGAAATGTGCTTTGGGCAGTGCATGTAATACAAAGTCAAGATAACGGCTGGTCCTTAAGGGTAACGGAGTGGATTCCAAGAGAAAGTAAGCGTAGCAGGGGGCGGCAGAAGGTTAGGTTGGCGGATGAGATTAGGAAGTCTGCAGGCATAGGGTGGATGCGGCTGGCGAAGTACAGGGTTAATTGGGGGGACATGGGAGAGGCCTTTGCCTTGCAGTGTGTGTACTCATGGTGATGATGATGATGATGATGTATATCTGAGCAATGATTAGATCTCCACTTTGACAAAGAGAACTGAAATGAGATCTCTGATATTTCCTACATTAAGTAGGTTTTTCTTTTTTTCCGTCTAAAATATTGTGCCTGGGAACCATAAGGACAAAAGAAAAATTGTCTTATTAAGTTACAATCTTCCTGTAAAAACTGTCTATCTAGCATCGCAGGTTAAGCCTTACACGCGCTCACAACTAACAAACACATTATACAGTTCACCAGGTAAGAAAAAAATATTTGTGGCTGCGCGGCTATAAAGGGTGAGCAAAATTAACCTTTACCAATCACTCAAAACTAAACGCTAGAAGTACGTGAAGTATCACCTCTGCGCGTAAGTTATGCTGCCCGAGGGTCACGAACTGAACGAATAAATATCACCGTCTAGCACCTATCAACTAAAATTGATTAATTAACCTTTTTGCGACTCCTATAAGAAGGAATGCTTATGCTAGTAACTTACAGGCAGTTGTATTTCTATACAATTCCGTTTGTTAGAATTTCCCTGGCACGTGTGTGTTGCGAGATGTTTTAATCCATATTATCAGCTGAAACCATTTAATTGCACATGCTAGGCGTTGACGAGCGGCGCAAAATTCCTTCCGGCGTTTTCACTGCCAACGGCATAGAGCGACCAGTGAAGATAACTGTTTTCCTGCGTAATTGCGGGAAATCAGTAGAAACAATCTCACCGAATATCTCAAGACGCGTGTCCTGGAGAAGCAGTCTACGAAGTATAGTAGTATGGATATGCGGCCGCCTCTATGTTTAAAATATAAACATTCATACTAGCCGCAGTAAGCAAATTCATCATTATTATATATTACTAGATAGGCACCTAGCGGTGAAAATTATCGTTTTACTTGGTGTCGCCCTGGCCGCACGCCTTATTTGCAGACGTGGATTCCAAGTACCACTGGGTGCCTAGTGTTAAAAAAATCTGCAAGCTAATTTCTGATCTGCCTCAACAGCATTGTGCACACAAGTGTGCTAGAATCACTCCACACTTCGTTTAAAACAAAGTTTAACATGGTTCCTATCGTGCATGTTTAGTAAATAATCTTATCCGAAGGAGCTATTGCCTTGTGTGCCTAGTTCCCGGGGACTTGGATGCTGCTGTTAAAATATGTTGCGCTAAAGGTACAACATCATACAGTACACGTGAAGGGTATGGTGAGAGTTTTATTAGTTGAGTTATTGCTTTCATTTTTATGTTTGGGCGCTGCTTTTGGAGATCGCAGGAAAGAGGACGCAGTGGAAGGACCAATTGTTGACCACGAGGCAAAACGGGCCGTCGGTGACCAGGTGGACGTTACTTGAGAACTGTGAATGAAGCATTCAGTTATGAGATCACTATTAAATACAGAATATTGGCAATATTGCTTGAACGATATTTTGAGAGGTAAATTTCTCTTAAAGAAAAGCAGTGTTCGCATCACGAAAGCCTCGTTATTTCCGGACCGTAATTAGAGCAGCTTACAGAGAAGGGTGTAGCGTGGCTGTGAATTATGAAGTATGACTTGGGAATACAGCTGGCAAGCTGTTATCAGGGCCACAGTTTTTTTTGCAGGCTCAAATGAGAAAAATATTAAATTCTGAGGAATAATACCCACAGGAAGCCCTCCAAGGTTTTGCAAAAAGCTTGACATTTATGCGTTTCATGCAATAGCTTTGCAAACCGTGTCTCATGAGATCGTTTTCCCGCTTGTTTGGTAAACACTTAGTTTCACATCAAGGCCGCCAATTTTGTGCTCTACTACCAAACTCAGCCACGTTTATTGCTTCGCGGTGGTTGAGCCGGCCGAAGTAGCTGAGGTTAGCTCTCACAGCAACAATGAAATACGAAACAAGGCCACAGAGCAGAGGATTAGCCGAATAAAAATTACGTTCGACCCATTTGCATGAAAAATTTTTAGAGTTAAAGTTTCACCGTTAAACACCTCCTGAACGGATAAAGACATCTAGTAGTCTATTTATAATTATTACGGGATGTATTTTATAATGCGATGACTGGACTTACCGCATTTGCACTTGCATGTAATGTCCTTACTAGTGCAGCTGAGAGTGTGGGCCTCGGGACAGGCATGGTTGATCAAGGACGTGCAGGGGTCCTCGTCGTTGACTGCAGGTATTTGTAGAACGGAGAGAATGGAAACCGCATAAAAAAACTGCCTGTCATTATCGTAAGCAGCCACGCGATCAGGGAAAGGGTATTTTTACAACTGAGAACGTCTCCAAAATGTTTTTACACTTTGGTATGGGTGCACCTACTAATGCTGATTCATTTGCAAGCGCACGATTGGCGGGTAACCTAATTAAAAATAGCGTAACGACGTAAACTACGCCTGTACTCGGATGAGGACACCGAAGGTACGTTGCGGAGAAATAACAATTGTGCTAAACTAGCAATCTTCCTTTACATTTATCAGTATTGAGTATTTTAAATTGAGAACTTTGATGGTAGAATTATTGGCGCTGTCTGATACGGCAGTTAAAAGCACACATTAGCGCACCCTTAATGCCCAAGATTAGGACATAATGTAAAGTAAACTTCCCATGATCAGGAACCGCATGCCACATTTGGGAAGCTGCATTCAATGAGAAGGAATATTTAGACGTGACTAATCTTTTGCTCGAAAATAGAAAAGCGACAAAAGTGATCCACTGGCATCAGTATTGTATTTGCGTAATGTATGGACTTCTCGATTCGGCCCCAAAGCTCTCGATATGTGTGAGCACCTTATAATCTAGATTGCTTTATGGACACAGTATGACATTCATGTGCACGTTCGAGGTTCCTTCCGCTAACAAAGAAAAATGTATTTTTTTTTCTGTGGTTTTACGTGAAGAGACACTAAGGACCAACTAAAGCTGGCCTGTATCGTCAGGATGCCGCGTTCAATAAGAATGCGGCCAATGGGACTCAAAAACGTGGTTTTATAAGCAAGAAGAGATAAAAAACCTAAATACAGGTGTCGCGATCAAGGGCTAATTTGAGAAACAAAAGTGCCTTCAGTGACACTGATTTCTGGGCTTGAAACCGAGAGGATGCGCTAAACACCCACTCACTTCAACACATTGGCAACCCTTCCCTTTCGGTATCCACGCTTGAATACAATGGCACGAAGATTTTTCAATTAAAACTTATGATTAATAGATGCGTCTTTCGGCGGCGTACAAACATCGTCATACCCACAAAGAAACAAAGAATCGCTTTTACTGAGATTAATATTTGCATGCATTTTTATTCATTCAGAAATTCGCACCATTCAATTGTATGCTTGATTCTTCGTGCATGAATTGAACCTGCCACAACTCATCAAATGCTGTGGCCCTCAATCTTGTTTTCTACCCACAAAGTAATGTTCTCGGAAGAACATACGACACATTTGCACGTGGCAAAACGTTCTCTCATTGACTAAGAAGCGATAGCCTGCATCACTTACCACATCCACACTGACAGCGATCCTCCCCAATGAAGCAAGCAACTTTCTGTCCCCCTCGGCATCTCAGCTGAGGGCACTCAGGTTCCTCTAGAAGCAGAAACGGCAAAACCGACCCGAGATTTCCATTGAGGAGCTTGACCAGCTTCATGCACTAAGAGTGTAGGACCGTCTGCTAACGGAGTACGCAGTTGTAGGTTCGTAGGTCGCGGCACTTAGAAGAAGGGACACACGAGGGTTTTTAGATATAAATTTTAACCTGTGGTGTTTAAAGTACGGAGGAGCCACATCGGCTATGAAAGATGCCCTAATGCAGGGTTTCGGACAAAATCAGGGCAACTGGGGCTTTTCAATGCGTGTGTGCACATTACAGAGCACATTAGCGTTTTTGTATTAGGAGTCCATCGATATACAACCGCCGCGGCAGGGATCGAACGCGTGATCTTGATATGAGCAGCCTAACGCAAAAGACACTGAGTCACTGCAGGGAGTCCAAGAAGTTTTGGTGGGCTCTAAGGCGGCCACTATTTTCAGCAGCATTAAACTTCCTGCGAGATCTGCCCCTCTTCGCACCGCCTCTGTAAGAAAGCACCCAATATACTTCTCCTTGACAAATGCTTAGAGTCCGCAGTGAGGCCACTGGTAGCCCGCAGGCGCGCAGTCTTCGGGGAGAGCACGCCTCCTGCCTGATGCCAGTTACGCGTGCAGTTTCTAAGAAAAGGTAATTACTCGTCCATTTTTTTTTCGCCTAGACTGAATACTCTTGAACTGGTCGCAAAAACGCTCTCCCCTGTTTTCCTTTTTTTCTGTGTGAGCTTCCAGTTGGCACCCAGTGGCGTATGCTATTTCTTTTGCAAATAACTTCAAGGCCTTGCCTTCTTGGCCGTGAAATGCAACAGCCATTTCGGCAAAAAAGATTGTTAGCTACAACCAGTCCTTATGCAAGTTCTAAATAGTAGTCTTTTTGTGCATAACTATTTATCCTACTGTCGTAGAGGTGAAAAGATATACTTCAAGTGGTTTTAGTTAAGCTTTCTCGAGCAGGTCTCCGCGCCTGCATGAATGATGTCGTACTGCCAACTGCAGAGCAAGGGGTTAAAGGATGCACAGTCAATAAGGAATTGTCGGCGCGAAGCGGGTCCAGAATTCTCCACCGGCGCTCTCCACCACCAAAACTTCCCTGCACCTGTTATCTTCTAAAGGTCGCGCTTGGTCCAAAGTGAATCCGGCGGGCCAGCAAGGCAGGCAGGCGCACGCGTTATGTGAGGGCCATGGGCTGCCGCGTAATTTCGGTTTCATTTGCGCGGCATGTTTCTGGGGCCTTCTTGACAAGTTTGAAACAAAACGTTCATTTCACCCGAGCGACGTGCGTTCAGCAGCACTAAGTTTCGTATGCATTTTGATAAAAGGTGCTAATCAATCGCACTGACTACCACGCATCTAAGAGTACGAAATGTTTTGCAGAACACTGGGATTACAAACACTTTTTACCAGAAGGCAATGCACTTGCCTGAGAGCACGGCGACCACAAAGGCAAGGAGAACAACCATGGCGAAGAACTTTGCTGCCATTGCTGTATGGAACATACAAGACAACGGATCATAGTCAGGCTCAATCTCACGTTGCATATTTGCATTACATTCTCAAGCGCCTCGACTCTGGAGGGGAAGACGAAGTGTACTCTGCTTACACTAACTATTCGAAAAATCGAGCTGGGATCACTCAAACTGCTCTACTTCTTACGCTCTAGTTACCAGACATCGTAAAAAGTGTTCCATAGTGAAATCGGCAGAAAAATAAACAGATTTACATGCAAGAAATTAATTATTAGGTTAAAATCTGGATCTTTTCTTTTTTCTCTCTTCGCTGCAGGGATTGAGAGGCTTGCTATTACTGCAATGGTGCATGAGCAGCAAGGAGACGATCTCGCGTTCCAAAACTAAATGAAGCAATAAAAGAGGAGTTAACTGTCGTGTAGTGCCCAGCTAGCGCTACAATTCCGTTATTTCTTTTCACTGGACGGGAACAATGGACGAGAGGTGGAGCAAGTCCTAACCGCTCCAGTCTCCAAAGAAAGAAACAAACTATTGTTGCTATTTAGAAAAAAAGAAAGGGGTAAAGTATTACTACCTGCAGTCGCTGTTGTCCGCTGTTAAACTTGATGTTACCAAAATCGAAATACAGTCTGTGCTGCTTTTCCAAGGCTGTGTCGACTAGAAGGGGTGGCGCCACCAGTAGCTGGCTTCAGTGCGCAGACTGAGTGCAACTAAAGCACGCTCCTCACTCTACAGCCCCTAAATCCAGCTGTGACTGCACGGATGAGATAAGAGCAAAAACGGCATGCACTCGTTCTTTCTAAATCTGCGGCTGCAACCGTTCCCCTCTGCAGTTATCTCGACGTGTGCGGATGCGGCGGGCCTGCGCGGCGCTTCGTATTGTTTTTCTTGCAACATGAACCTCCGAGCGGACGTGGCGAGGGTTCGGTATGACGGTGCTCTCACGTGTTCGGAAACGCGAGACGCAGCTGTCCATCAATATTTTTTCCCTATGATTTGAGCCAAGCTAAGCGGTAGAGAAACTTTCGTACTTGACGGCGTGGAGCTGACGTGCAAAGCTAAAAAAGGCAATGAAGCAGTGAATTATAGACAGGTGATTAAAAAAAAAGCATGCGCCAGAATGCGCCAGAAAGGAGACTTCTAAAAAGCGCATAGGATTGTTTAGACATGCTTAAGAGATTTCTAAACATTTGAGGAAATGGAACGCATTAGAATTCCGCGACGGATCCCAACAGTTTGAGCGGCCGCTTCACATGTGAGAGTGGCGCGGTCGTATCTTTAGTGTCGCCAGGCATGCACCCGCTTTCCAATGAGTACAAACCTTCTCTTCACCAATAGGGTGATTTTGTTCGAAAAACAATTCTTTAATTTCTCCAAGGGCACAAGAATCTTCTGCTACGATGGTTTTTGGCCACGATACCGTAGCAGCATTTTAAGTCAACATTTATCGCAAACTGCGGTAAGTTCATTCCACCCCAGATTCTTACCTTTATTAAGGGCGCGCAGTGGTGGCAAGGTAATTATGGCGTTAATGTGCTGCGCTCAAAGTCGCAGTGTTTAATACCTACTGTGGCTGCTCTCGGTTGCATGGCGGCGAAATGAAAAACCGTCCCTCTACTTTGGGACTCAATTTCGCACTGATGAAATTAAACCGAAGCCGCCTACTACCGCGCCTACCACGTCTACCACCGAACGCGACATCCGTGATTTACCCCGCAGAACCGTACCTTAAGACTATTTCACGCATCCTTCACTGGTAACTACATTTACCAGATGTACTCGTTTCAATTTTCGCTAAGAGGATAGTACCACTGTTCCGGGAGTGCCTCGCCTTTTTAAAACAATTTGCAAGAGTCAGTGTTTATAAAGAGACGTTGGCAAATTTTGAAGAGCGAACAGCAACTTGAGAGGTTACGAGTCGAGAGGTTACGCTTCGCAGTAACAAAAGCCAGCGTTAATAATTCGCTGATACTTTTTTGTGTCTGGAGGCGGCTGGAATGCGATTGCATCAGTACAGCTTCTGACAGGCATTAAGGTTAGGTTGTCTAATTCCCGGTGCGCGGATGAAACCGCGACGAAGTAGAACATCCGCAACTGCTCAGCTGCTTTTGTCATACACTTGAAGGGTGTTGCTATTTATTTGCGACATTTTCAAACGCAGTAATATTCATTACCAAACAGTGGCGTAGCCAGAAAGTTTGTTTGGGGGGGGGGGCACAAGTTGCAGGGCGCCTCCTCATAGAATTTGTGGAGGAATCAAACGCAAGAAAAATACATCCTTGGACACAGGCGCGAAAAACAGACACAACACAAGGCAGAAAGACGGGACGGAGCGCCACTCACAACTGATTTATTTGAAGGCAAAACGGACCAATATATCATCGTACACGAAAGGATTGCTATCATCTTCAAAGTTGAAATGATAGCAAACGAGTGAGAATATTGTTCTCTGCCTAATACAACGATATGGACGTGTCGCTGATGCACATGCTTCCTTTCTTTGCAATAAAAAAAGCTTCGATTAATTCTCTGGCTTTTGTGTCTTTGCTTTTTGATAGAGTTCGCGCCCCAGAAAACATGGCTCACAAGAGCGTGACGGGCAGGACCTTATCTGCTCAGGTATATTTGGCCCTTCTTTAGCTTGCTCAACGTTTCTTTCACGTTCTCTGATTCGCTCGTTAAAGCAGCGCCCAGTTTCCCCTATATAGGAGCAGCCGCACGAGAGGGGAATTTCGTAGACAACACCTTCGGCGCACTTCATGAACGATCGTCCATGTCTGGTACCACACACTCTCTCTGCTTTTCGTTCTCTTTCAATACGAGAGCAAAGGCTTCCGGGGTCCCATCTTTCTGCTTTGTGTTGTGTTTGTTTTTCGCGCCTGTGGCCAAAGATGTATAGTTACCAACTTGCCCAACAAGACGTTCTTTTAAGCAAGGATAATAACTGCATTGCCAATGACAATGTCATTGTGATTTAGATAGCTCTACGCACTGTCTAGAGGAGTAAAATATGTATTCTTTAAATAAAAAATCAATTTGTATGCCTTAATATTGTGGCAGACATAACTGATACCGCTGGTTACATGTATTTGCGTATTTAATAAGTAATAAAAATATCACACAATGTCTAAAACTACATCAGTTGGAAACCAGCAAAACAGTTCATGGTGCTGATATGAAAAACGTAAAGAGCATTAAATGAGCAAGCAGCGGACAAATACTTAGATGAATCTTTGTCGTTCAAGGACATGTAGTTTTTTGTACATATGCAACGGCCAAGGAAAAATCTCAATGACGCTGTTCTTCGTTCCAGTGTACTGCGCAGCAGCAGCGGTCACCGGTCATGTATTGCGAGTAATTGCACCAAATTTTATTTGCAACAGCGAGAACATGTATAAACGAGGAGTTCTGCGAAAAATATACATTAGAAGTGCGAAGATATATAAAATGGAGTATTAGAAACGCGAAGATAAAACTTAATAAAGGAAAAGAAAATGTCACTGGAAACAAAGTTACTGAATGTATGCACGAAACCTCGCAACAAGATACTTAAATATACTTATGTCTCCATTACATCTACGTATCTAAGCGAAAGTCTCTGTAGACAATGCGTCAAACAGGGCAAACAAACATTTTGCACAATCGCAGATAGTAAACTTTACGCACGGAAAGACAGACGATCCAGGAAAGAAGAAAACTGTGATAACAGAATTCGCGATATGTACTTGGGCCATGCTGCTGTCGCAACAGCACCATTTGGTTAGAATAATAGAGGAACAATGCAGAAATCAATACGGAAGTATGTATTCTTTAACTGCCTGCACGGTGATGATTTTTCTGCACCCATAATTACAGAAGGCTATTCCTTTCATTCAAAGAAAGAGTAAAAGCAGGTGGATAAAAAGGAAAGAAATGGACAAACGAAAACCACGAATGATGCCGCAAGTTGAAATAACCAATATCCGAGTGTATTGGTTGGGAAACACCGCGTGGGCAGTGGTTTTAATGAGCAAGGTCAATCAAAATTGGTTATTGATGTCCACAAAATTTTCGTATTCGCATAGTAATTTTGATCATGATGCTAGCTGTTACAATAAACGGCACAAATTTCTGCGGTATGAACAGTCATTCATTATCGTAATTGCCCGTTCGCGCCAGAATGTCTTTCCCAGACTGAAAAAGGTATTGTAGCTGACAAAATCCAGAATGACATCCGGAGCCGGTGCTTGCTTTGGTCAGCGGTGCGTGACAGTTCTAAAAAAATTCGGAGGAAGAAAACGGCCCCGTAGGCCCCCCCCCCCCCCCCCGCCCCCTGGCTACGCCCCTGTTACCAAGCATACTAAGCAATCTTTAACTGAAGCCGTAATTTTCTACACGAGCCTGAAAGCTAATGTTTGCAAAAAGGAAAAAAAAAGGCCGAACAACTGAGCACAGAAGATTTGGCAGCACCTGCGTCCTATGTACGAGCACGATTCAAACGGCACGGTTCATCACAAAAACGATAACAGACCAAGCAGTTACAATTATGGGTGCTCAATTGGAAGAATTTACCCGACCTTATATGTTTGCATTTTATTCGCAATAGATTCACATCGAATATTTTCACCGTAGGCCCAGAGCTCTTAACATCTTCACAGTCGAAGGCTGATCACCAGAACGGCGTCGCTGCCAACCTGCAAATCAAAAAGCAAAAACGCACCGTAAGCGCGGGAATCCATCTATTCATCCTTCCATTAAAACAAGTCCCAAACCACTTATATAAATGCCACGAAGCGTGAAAGAGAAGGGACAACGCTTGTCACATGCGAGAAAAAGAGAATTGGTGCCAAGTGGTCCAAGGGGCCAAGGGCACAATGGTTTAAGTTTAGTTTTCTCATTAGTATACAGAGGCTAAACTAATGCACCACAAAAAACGCATCGAACAATAAGTGTTTGCGGTTGGGGTATTAGTAGCGTTAAAGTTTACGTTTATGGAAGTTTAATCTCTCAAAGCGACTCAGGCTATGAGGGACGCCGCAGTGAAGGACCCCAGAAATTTCCATCATCTGGGGTCCTTCAGCCTGCCTTAACATGGCACAACACACAGCCCCGTAGAATTTCACCTCCATCGAATTTCTACCACCGTGGTCGGCATCGAACCCGCGTCTTCCGGGTCAGCAGCCGAGCGCCATAACCACTGAGACACCGCGTTCGGCTTGTTTAGGAGAAATTCAGTTTTCTTCAGCAGCGTAAAATTAACGCAAACGTTCTTGGTAACAGTAGTCTAGAATTTGCGAAAGGTAATATTAGCCTCCCGAATAATTCCAGCGATACCTAACCCCACACGCCATCTGAGCCATAAAAGGAGTTTTCAAGGTGGGTTCGTACTAATGGACCGGATCGCGCATCATACGCACTTACCGCGTCACCCAAACGTCACTTCTCTCAGAGAGCGTGCTGAGCACAGTGTGAGAGGGCGCCGGAGGCTCATGGTCAGTCAGAGGATTCAAGCTTGCGTAACGGGTTAGGCACTCAGCACGGATCGTCTGCGTTCTGGTCCACCCGTCTCAGCAAACGTTTAGGGACGGATAGCACATTCATGGCGACCGGAGTTCAATAATGCTTCCTTGTGTCCAAGGTGGTTTTTTCTTATCACACGTCCTTAACAGGTCGCTTTTAACTAAGTGCGTTCAGAAAACAGCGGGCACCAATTGAAACTGCGTTACGTCGCTGTTTCGACATGTTTATCGAAGTACCGTCCAGCGGCATACCTGTTAGCCTCCCCAATTAAAATGATTTTCCTTATAGCGCCTCTCCTCACGCAAATGTGTAGATAAGAAACATTGTCGCGAGAAAGTGGATTTGCAGAACTTTTGAACCGTCAAGCACGGCAGAAAAAGAAGGCATGAGTGGGGGTATAAAAATGTAAAACAGCAAAATGAAGGATTGCTGCTAAATTATTCTTAGGGCCGTTATAGTGCTTCCAAATGTGCGTACGCTGAGCACAGCGGCACATGCAAGTGGGAAACTCAGTGGAGCATTGGAGTTCTTCGCATGATGAACAATTCTTGGAGTACTTTTGGTCCTGGAAGTCACAGGGGTCTTGATCTATTACTGAAACAAAATAGGGCAGTAAAAGAGCTGCCAAAGTTGGAATCTCAGTTGTGCGTAACCGTTTTTTTTTCAGCTTGTTTAAACTTGGCTAGTGCAGCGCTAAAATGTTGCCGCGGAAACTGCAAGCACATAGGCCTCGAGAATAGAATAAAAAAACAAATAGAAAATTCATTGCTCTACTTATAATAATAATAATAATAATAATAATAATAATAATAATAATAATAATAATAATAATAATAATAATAATAATAATAATAATAATAATAATAATAATAATAATAATAATAATAATAATAATAATAATAATAATAATAATAATAATAATAGTCATGTTTATTTTCGCCGCTGAAATACAGAGGAGCGAAAATAGGTGGCTGGAGAAAAAGCTGCTCTATCGGCAGCTTGACGGCGCTCCAGCCACCTTTACATCAGGAGCAATGGCGAGGCATACAGTGCACATCTGAAACACCATTGTTATTTTTTTGCTTTTTTTTCAAAGGCCTATCTTGCAGTACAACTGCCCTTGCAAAACGAAATGGAAATAAAGGATTCATTTTTATACATGTGCACAACACAGAGATGATGAAATAACACTGAAAGGCAAACAGAAGGGGAAAACAGGCATGAAAAACAACATCAACATGGTTCACCCGACAAAGAGGTTGGCGATGTGTCTACGCGGGATTGAAATGACATCCACGCTCTGGAAGTCGAAATAATTTAAAATGGATGGTAATGAATGTCTAATTCTTTCGGTGCCGTAGCCAGTACGCGAAAAGGGAACAAACCATGGTGGCTGGTACCGAAAAGTGTAGGTTTTTGGATTTTTGGTAAGGTGTGCTAAATTTAAAACTGTTTCCGATCTCCCTTGCACTGCTTTTCTGTAAGCACATAGGAGTTTGTGTTGGTAAATATTATTTGCTGTTATTGCATCACGTTAACGGGTGCTCAGTTTGCTAAACCAAGAACGCAAGAGCCAGTGGATGCGCTTCGCGTTACAAAAACAAAAAGCGTGTTTAATGCTACAACCGTTCTTTTCTTGAGACAAATATTTAGGCAAGGTGTTCAGACCTAAAGGTCCACTGTCTGTTGTAGCTCTCAAGTGATATGAAAGAAAGGATACACTAGGCTCCTTTCACTTACCACAAAAACAACGGCGCCTCTCGGACGTAATGAAGCATGGCACCTTGTATCGAGAGATGCAGTTCACGAGAGTACGTTCCGGGTCGCCTATGTCAAGGCAAATATGTTAGTATAGCGCCTGCGTTATAGAGTCGGCATTAATCACAGCGCATGCAACTTGTAAAAAGATACATCTAGACCGCAAGCACCCACTGGAAATTCTGAATTTTAGAGGGAAAATTCGCGAAAAATAAAGACGTACTATAGTGCTATTGAAAGGTGCTTTCAGGTAAAGACTAGTAATTTACAAGTATCTGTTAGCAGGAAATTATACAATAGTCGTGTCTTGGCAGTGATCAACCTTGGTTGGAAAAACTGAGAGGAACGAAAAAGCTTGAAATTGAGTTGAGGACTGCGCAGCCAGCGATGGAAAAAAAATAAAGGTTGAAGAAGACCAAACGACACATTGATGTTCGGCATGTATTGATAGATAACAGGGTCCTAATCACCAAGACGCCACATTCATCTATAACGGGGCTTTTAAAATTTACAAAAAGTAATTACTGGTGTCACCTCCAACAACTGTGGTAGTAAGCATACTGCGGTTCGCCCCGACAGTTATTGAGTTGGAATCACTGAATGTAGGCTAGACAGCCGGTCAGTTTCAAATGGCATTCACGGAGTGCTTTTCGTTGTTGACGTCAGTCATTTGAATCATTTGGAGAAAAATGTTTTCGACCCAATGTTGCGAACAATAAATGCGCCTTTTCTCACTTTACAAAACGGACACAGCTGTAGAGTGCAACAAAATATACTGTTAATAAAAGCGAGTTTGAGTTGAATTGTTCACATTGCCCTTTAACAGACCGGAAAAGAACAGACTGGGTCAGAGAAGAAACGGTGTTGGATGATGTCCAAGTGAGTTCAAGAAGTTTAAATGCACTGGGGCATGACATTTCATGCGGAGATAAAATGTTGTTGTTGCCTCAAATACCATGGCACATACCCACGGTCGGGGATTGGGCAGGGTTTGGTTCAGATCAAAACAGAAAATATCTCATTCAGGTTTATCTCCAGCGACTCACAAATTGAGAGGACTCTGAGAGAAAAAGAAAGTCATGAATTTTGAGAGACCTTGAGGAAATCGGAATGAAAATCAAGGAAACAAAGCGGTGCGAGTATAATATCTAAATTTTAAAAATTAATCAGAAAGAAATTAATTTTGAGAGAAAAGTAAAGGCATCGAGAAGTTAACACAAAAATCTCCCGGTTTCAATGATATACTTACTTGTGAAGACGCTGACTCACCTGCTTAGTGGCATGCCCTTTGACGGTTGCACCGAAGGAGAGGAGGGCGGGAAGAGTAAACGGCAGACCTAATTGAGCGAGAGGATTTATCAAAAACTGAATTCTCTGTCGTGCAAACCGCCGGCAGTAGAGGATGAAATGATCTATCGTCTCAACGTCCCCGCATGACGCACATAAATTTTACAAAAGATAAGATAAGACAAATGATAAGATAAGATAAATGATGTTCACTAGAGGAAGAAGAAGCAGTAAGGTTAGACCTTAGAACAGATAAGGCAGTTGGAGCTTGCGGTGGACGGGGTTGAATGGAAGCCAATGGGAGAGGCCTCTGTCACGTAGTTAGTCTGACTACGAGTGAGAGTATGCCTTACAATCGATGATGTAGACCGACGTCTAAAAAAACAATAGCAGTCAGTGATTAAAAGCCCCATGCCGCACGCAAATGAGGCTAAAAGGCAACTGTTATTCACAGATGCGATTTGCTGTGTCTTATTTGTCTCCATTATGAAAGACGTCTTTTTATTTTGAGCGCTTCGTAACTTATGCAGTGAGGAAAGGAAGCGTTTTTCGTGTCGTGGTACACAACCTACTTATTGCATACTGCCGGATCGCAATCATAGCCTATTGGATGTTGCGCCGAATATATTTAACGCCTCGTACGAAGGATCAAATATACAGCACTTTCTCTTGCGGGTTTACCTTGTGCGGTCTAATAAAAAGGCAACGACGCTTGGTCCTATATTTAAAGCATGCCAATTATTCTTCCTGCAATAAATGCGGCAAAAAAACGCTGTGTAGGCGTCACAAGGAGCAAGCGTATTTTAAGCTCTCCAGCACTGCAACTGCAGTGCTTCAGTATCTGTAGCGATTTAACTTGATAGAAACAACGAGCAACTTCACCTAGAATCGAGATTGAAAAAGTGCAGTACGGTATTACCAGAATTTGCAATCATCGCTGAAGCGAACAGGAGGATTACTACGGCGAAGAACTTCATTTTGCCGCGAGCGTGAAAAAAGGCGGAACCGCTGTTGAAGCTGCAATGAACCTAGCGCTTGGAATGGCAGTGACCTTGGTTTCCAGTGTGGGGTTGAATTGGGGAGATAAGTACGTTCTCCCCTCTCAGTCGCGGCTGACACGATTCAAAGCCGCCCGGACCCCACCCCGTGATCGCGTACGCTACCGAGCGCTCGCCGACCACGGCGGGCCTTGCTCTGGGGGAACAAAGGAACGACACATTGGCTGACACAAACAGGCATTTATTGCTACAGAAACAATAACGCCAGCTAGCAACAAGGTACGCTAATGAATTAAGGTCGTCCGACTCACCAGCAAGGTTCCGAGCGAATGTTCGCCCGCGCTAGGGCAAGGGATATATACTCCGAAGGCCGGACGGGACGAGTACGGGAGCCTGTCTCCCCGTCGCTTCCTCGCCCCGCCGGCGAAGAGCGGAGCCGCGAGCGACACGTCCGCCCGCGCTGACGATCCCAGCCGAAGCCCCCATGCCCCCTCTCCCGCGCAGCGATGCTGGCGCCCTCTCTTGCCAGTTAATGTAACTGACAAGGGAATGCGCTGAGCCTCGAGGTGAGACTGCCGCTGCACGGTGCCTCGCGGGAAAGCAAACTCAGGGGGCTGCAGGGCATGTCCCCACACCAGAAATGACACATAGTAAAAGAAAAACAAAACGTCAAGGTCGCCAGGCCTGTAAACAGGTGTGTGGATCGGATGGCATAAAGACGACATTTTTGCAACGTTTACTCATGGCCTGAAATGAGAATTGCATAAGGCTAAGCTTCAAAACTTTATATGTAGGCAACAGAAAGATAAAAAAAATCAATCTTAGTCACTGAGGAGTTGCTGCAGTGCCCGGCTACTTCGTACCTTCTTACTAGCTCTTTTAACAATGAAGGCGGTGTACAGAAAAGAATTCGAAGCAGGTGGAGAGAGGCAATATATACGTAATAGGCATCTTCATGCACGGAGGGCAATTCGTTCGCGTTCGCGTACATTAATAATGTGCTCAGTTCAGGCCTCCTTGAGTGCTAGTTCTTTCAGTGTATTTCGCCGCCTTTTGGAAGGGCTGCTTATCATCGTGGTAGGCCACTTTTAGGAATGGTCTCAAGACTGTAGTTGCCAATTCATAAATTTGCTCAGCGTCACCGAAATGCAAATCAAAGTTTAACTACAGTACACTCCTACTTACGATGGTAGTCTATATTTCATGCCCGACTTATAATCGAGCTCTTCAGAAATAGATGCCGCCATTGTCTGGAAGGCGTTGAAGTAACCAGCGTTAGCTGTTTGGTTTACTAGAAATGATATGAAGGAGATTAAAGTGCGGTACACCAAAAGAAATACGAATTTGACATCTTGGATTTATAAGCGATGTTACCAATCAATCGCCAATTGAATATATTAGCGACATCAACAATCAATCACCAATTTCATATACTCATGACGTCAGCAATCAATCACCAATTGGGTTGCTATATCGATTTAATATGGGGTCCGCCATCTTGAATTTCTCGAACAGAACATTTCACGCCAAAAGGAGGTGGTATCACACCCCAAGAAATCGAGAAACGTCATGAGTAAGAGCATACGCTCATAAAACACTAAGAAACTCAGGTATGGTGGCAAACTTGTCAGTGCTGTTAGTTTCAGGCAAAGTTGCTCAATTATATTCTCATGCGATGACCTTTTTTTTTCAATAGCGTTATTTATTGCCGCTTGGCATAGCAGGAGTTGAGAAGAAAAGAAAAAGCAAAGAAAAGAGCGTGTGGGCGTTAAATGAAGGAGGAAAGGTGGGTCCATCTAATGGAGGTGAGGAGGGAGCGGTGATGTGGTCCCTGCGTCCAATAAACATATGAAGACGGGTTGTCAGGCGGGAGATCCGCTACTGCCAGGTAGCGAATTATGGTTGGCTTCAGCGCCGGGCAAACCCACAACAGCCGCCGCGGTGGCTAAGTGGTTATGGCGCTCGGCTGCCGGCCCGAAAGGCGCGGGTTCGATCCCGGCCGCTGCGGTCGAATTTTGATGGAGGCAAAATTCTAGAGGCCCGCGTGCTGTGCGATGTCAGAGCACGTTAAAGAACCCCAGGTGGTCGAAATTTCCGAAGCCCTTCACTACGGCGTCTTTCATAGCCTGAGCCGCTTTGGGACATTAAACCCCCTTAAACATAAACATATACCCACAACAATTGGTGAATGTCAGCCTCAGTATCTTGCGAGTTGCAGACTGGACACCCTAGGCAGGGATATAAGTTGCGAAATCGAGGCCACGTCCCAGTTACGGCTGGAGTGAGGGCAACCCCGACCAGGATCCTCCGGAGCACACCTCCTCTGCACGGGTAAGACCGCCGGGGAAGGTTATCGCACACGGAGGGACGAGAGCACGCGTGCGGCGCGGGTGTTCGTTTCTTGTGAGAAGGAGGGTAGCATCATCCATACTGAGGAATTGAGGCATTGACGTGGTTAGGGTTGTCAAGCGGGTTGCAGAATCTGCAGATCTTTGTGAATTGAGTAGGTCACGTGGGACCCACTCAATTCGAATGTCTTGTGGGATGCGAGCCGCCAGGCGATGTATATTCTAGCACATTTCTGGGCTGCGGCTGACGCGTCGGAGTAGACGACTTGGTTGAAGGGCACTTATTCCTCACAGAACTGCTTAAAGGCTTAAAGGCGCTGCTTGCCTCTTGGGTCTCCTCCCTAAAATATTTTGGTCTTGACCATATGAGCTAAAAGTGATATTCTTACATACGTATTTGACTAAAGGCGCATCACTCTTCTAGCGACGACCTGAACACTGCCCTGCCTTCGCTGAAGGTGATTTTTGGAAGCGCTGTAGTCAACTTTGACACAAGATATATACAGAGAGACAATGAGGAGCGTTTTTTTCCAGGAGATTTATTTGCAGAAAAACTTATGAGCCTTACTCGCGTCCTGAAGCACGGGAATGACACTAGCTCCAAGAATACACGCGAAAGATTTTGAAGTTTTGTAAAGAAAGCCAGCTCTTTTCTTGACAACAATTTTCACGGTGAATAGAGGCGGGCACTTCCAAGTTATGCTATTTTTTGGGTTTTACTGATCTCTCGAGTTAGCTATTCTTGACTTGTTTCAGTTTTACGGC